>JAKUCM010006541.1:0-14631 GCA_023374145.1 Lepidium sativum | reverse complement strand
ACTCTGACCACTAATGTATAATTCTCTTCCTTTATACTCAGGAAATCTTTCAAGCCAATTCACTAAGAACTTATAGTTTTCTTCAGTTGTTCTATTGTCCCCTTTTCGTCCTTCTGCGATGGCATCAAGTGGAGTGTTCGAGTATGAGAATCCTACTCCTGATGGAGACTCCAAGAACAATATGTTCGCCTCTGAAAATCCATAAATAATCAGATTTTTTTACAAATAACACTTTTTGTCAACAATTTGATAGATAATTCAATTCCTCAAATTTTAAATAATATCATACGGAGCTGTCCGATTTCCTAACTATAAATTCTAGCGAGAAAAACTATAAGTAGACATGTAACCAATTGACTAAAATCATTCTCCCATTTATTAATATCACAATATATCTTATTATAGTTAACATAGATTCTAAATAAAAAGAATTTTCTTAGAAGGTACCGTTGTTCCATGAATAAGGATTGTTAAAAAGAGTTTTGCCATCGCTATGTACACGGAAAGGTCCAAGCTCCATAAATGCCCCCCTAAGAGATGAGCACCCCGGTCCTGCATAGTTTTTTCAAGTCATTTTTTAAATTCTCGATGATTAGGGGAAAAACAATGCATTTTCAAACACTAGATGGTAGCATGTGGTAGGTTTATAAGTTATTGGTAAGTGATATTGATAAATCAATAACTACTATAAATTAATAATAAGAAAACCGTAGTCCTAATGTTTTTTAATTTATAGAGGTTAAGACTATATGCACCTCCATTGAACCAGACCACAAGAGGAGTTGAGGCATTAGCGTTAACAGCTTCCACAAAATAATAGTACAAAAATCGATCGACTATATCGTTTGCGGGCACATAACCACCATACTGTTTAAAACTAACGGAAGGTTGTCCAGGAAGACGTTGGATTAGATCTTTTTCTTTTAGTTGTTGTTGGCTAACACCGCTTGTTGTTGCTTGGAATGAATGCAAACGAATGGCATCAAAGTTGCTTGCGTCACCAGATGAACCAATTCCTCGTTTCGCATGGTTTAGAAAGTGTTTTTGGCTAGTAGAATGGATCTGTGATGCGAGAGACAAGAATAGGAAAACATAAGCAATCATAGACCAAACTTGTTGTTTTCCCATTCTTAATCCTTGCCTTCCCGGAGAGGTAAGAAAAGAATCTATGACCAAACTTATTGTTTTCCCATTCTTAATCTCTGCCTTCTCCGGAGAGGTGAGAGAAGAATTTAAAGAAAAAGAAAGATGACATGTCTTGAAAATCAATGGCTGCATTTATAAGTATATTTTTGGCTTTCCCATAACTATTTTTAACCATATAATGCAGTTCTTACAAAGATCAGATTTAATATTTCTTTAGGAAAACAAACAAATTCTGGTTGTTTGTTAATTTACCCTTAACAATAAACCTAATACCATCTATGTTAGGTTTCTATTTTTAATCTATATACTAGATAAGTATATAGATTGTAACAGGTGATCAGTACGCATATAATCCTCATACTACATACATAACTCTGTCTGGTCAGTGGTCACTACCATATGTTTACCTCAAAAGGCTTATATAAAATCTTTCTTATATGTAAATGAATAAATCGACTCAACCGTAAAAAAATAAATGCGACTTCAAAGCGAAGCTTTTGATTACAGAAAAAAAGAAAAGAAAAAGAAAAATCATTCGACAGGTCGTCCCACGGTCTCGACCATCATACATGGGTTCGGAATGACAAATTCATCCCACCGTCGTGACTTAACCGATTTGGTCAAACTTGTGAGCCACCCAACTACTTCCTCCATTCCTGGTCGTTTCTCTCTACATGTTCTCACGCACTTAGCTGCAACTAATCCTAGATGGTTCCTCACGCTTACGTCCACCGGAGCTCCGATTCTTGGATCATATATCCCACCGATTTTCCCTCTTTTTATCATCGGAATCGCCCAGTCAACTACAAATGACGGCGAGTATCTTACGTCGATTGCTTTTCTTCCGCTGATTATCTCAAGTAACAAGATTCCGAAGCTGAATACATCTGTTTTCGTGCTTAATCTATCTGATGTTACGTAATCTGGATCTAGGTAGCCCATTGTGCCTGCTGGTGGAGTTGATTTCACTTTCTGATCATCTACATTGCATCTGATCGCTAATCCGAAATCGCCTACCTTCGCGTTGAGGTTTTTATCCATCAATACGTTTGCTGATTTGATGTCTCTGTGTATGATCGGTGGCTCTTCTGAGTGTAGAAGATGTACGGCTTTTGCGATCTGAAGTGCTATTTTGATTCTCTTACTCCAGCTTGAAATCGCACCGGAATTTGAAACTGAATCTGAGTGAATCACGTCGTATAGACTTCCGTTCCCCATGAATTCAACTACGAGAAGTGGTTCTTTGGCGTTATCGGCGCTATAACCTAGAAGATTCACGAACCTAGGGCTACGGATCCTGGACAAAATCTCGAATTCGTTGTGAAACTCACGGCTAATTTCTCGAGATTTCGAAGGTCTCTTGACCGCGACGAGACGTGAACCGATGACCGCCTTGTAGACGCTTCCATGACTTCCACGTCCGAGCAGATTTTCGATGGCGAATCCGCCTGTGGCTGCGTCAAGATCGCGATGCAGGAAACGACGAAGCCTGTGGCAATCTTCGGTGGGAGATTCGGGAGCAGAAGCTTTGCTGGAGATGGATCCGGAGGTGGATGCAGAAGATGAGACGGCGATTGCAACAGCGGATCCGGCTTTGCAAGAGAGATAACCCATTGAATTGAGAGAAGGTAGAAGGAAGAAAGGGAAAGGTATGAAGTCTAATGGCGTAAGAAATCATTTTTTCAATTAAGGTATATTTTTTGATTAAACTCAGGGAAGTGGAGGAGTCGTGATTCATTTTCTTCTAATTAATTTCCCTTTTCCTAATTATACCAAAATCGCCCGTCTAGTTTCTTATTACTCAATTTTCGCCGTAAAAATAATAATTTAACAATTCAACCCTATACTAATTTACATCAAAACTAACTTATTCTGTTTGGTTTAACCACCGCGAGATGCTGCCACGTGGTAGGGGTGACGATAGATGAGATGACGTGTAATAAAACTATTGGTTGAACACATTGTAAGTAGTAGTTAAGTCTCGTATAAAAATCTGGAAACGGTGAGTCTCAAACCGGCAAAAACCTTAAACCTTTCTTCACTGATTTAGTTTGCCGCCGGGAAGACGAGATGCCGGAGATCTACTTTGTCCGAAATATTCTGTCACTATTGTTGGTGATCTCATTGGTGAATTGTTCGGTCGCGGAGCGAGTTAACTCTTCTGGGGTAACAGTCAGCTCTACTGTGAGAGATGAGGCTGAATTGGTACGAAATTCCGGTAAGGTAATCGGAGAGCAAGACCAAATCGATGGTGGATTTTCTTCGTTGGATGGGATGTTACATTGGGCTATTGGTAAGTTAACTTTTTCCACTTACTAACTAATAACTATTCTATTGTCCTCCAGATCTAATCCTATGTCGATTATCATCATCCTGTAGGTCACTCAGATCCTGCGACACTGAAGGAAGCAGCTAAAGATGCAGAGAAGATGTCTCTGGAGGATTTGCAGAAGCGCCAACTGGAACTAAAGGTGCGTAATTTGTTACTTTGGTTTTTTGCTTCTGGTTTTGTTGATACTATTATTATCCCATCTGAAACAACTACTCTTTGATAGGAGCTGGTAGAGAAGGTGAACATTCCATCAGACGCAAAGTTGATGCAGATAGCCATAGCTGACTTGAACAATTCGACCTTGTCTCTTGAGGATCGTCACCGTGCTTTGCATGAACTTTTGATCCTCGTTGAACCCATTGACAATGCAAATGGTAAGCCTTAGCTTTCTGTCGAATCTTGTGTGTATACAAATATATATGTATGTCTGTGTGTTTGTTGCTTCCTTTCGTTATATATTTCCTGCTTATAGTTTCACATGAGTATGTTGTTGTCCCTTTTAGTTTTTCATTACTCTAGTCTTGTGTAGATTTGAGCAAATCAGGAGGGCTAAGAGTTGTCGCAAGAGAGCTTAATCATGACGACACAGAAGTAAGGAAACTAGCTGCATGGGTGCTCGGGAAGGCTAGCCAAAACAATCCATTTGTTCAGGAGCAGGTATGTTTTTGTTGGACTTGTAGAGTTGAGCCATGTGTATACGCAATCTGATACAAATCGTGTTTTCTTTATCTGTGAATTTGGTTCAGGTTCTTGAACTTGAGGCTTTAACGACACTTATAAAGATGGTAAATTCTAGCTCTGCTGAAGAAGCGGGGAAAGCACTCTTTGCTGTTTCCGCCTTGATACGGAATAACATAGCTGGTCAGAACATGTTTTATGCAGCACATGGATACGTTATGCTTCAGGTGACACACCAGAAAGAAATCATGCCAGGTTCGGTTCATTAATTCTCTAAATCGGAAAAATCATTTCGCTTATCTTCATTTTGCAGGATATAATGAGCAGTGGGAGCTTGGATATTAAACTCAGACGGAAAGCTGTATTCTTAGTTGGTGATTTGGCCGAGTCTCAACTACAAAACACAGAGAAAACTGAACTTCCTATTTTCAGTGATCGTTTGTTCCTTAAGTCTGTGGTCGATTTGATTGTTGTGCTTGATCTTGATCTCCAAGAGAAGGTGAAATTCTTACAGTGGGCCTCATGAACATTTTTTCCCTGTAAGACTCTCGGCATAGTTCTTTTTCTAACTTATGCTACTCTGGAAATTATGTTTCAGGCTCTTACAACAATCAATACTCTTCTTCAATTTAAATCCATAGAGCCTCAAATTCTCAGAGAGTTCTGTGGATTGGAAGGAGCATTAAAGAGAATGAAGCTTCAGCTGGAGGAATCAATGGCGGATGAATACAAGAGAGACTATGCTGCAGATGTGGAAAGCCTTCGTGGTGAAGTGGAACTGATCTTCCGCCAAAGGCTTGGACTCTTATGAACCATGGTCATAGTAAGAAAGCAACTCCCTTTGCGTTGAATTCTGGTGGGAAAAGATTTTTGCTGTAGGAGTTGTAGACAAATCTAACTGCCTTAGATAGACTTAAGATGTGTAATATAGCTGATCAGTTTTGCATTATATTCCTTCTTCCCCTCATCTGTAGTTTCAGATCTTCTTTGTAAGGGTTTCATATATAGAATCACCACGTTTTATTGCAAAGAGAAAGAGCTTTAATTTAGCGAACCAAGCTATGAAGAAACCTTTGATGCCGACTAAATGTATGTAAGATATATAAGAAGATACTATAAAGAAATTGACCAAGACATGGATGATCATTATTAACCTTTTGATTCTTTTTGGAAAACTGTAACATGAGAAGATTACTTAACCCAATGACTTAATGAAACTCACCACTTTGCATCTTCAATTGAAGTCTCGGGAAGAACAAAGATGATAGAATCAACAAACGTGTCATCTATTAAATTCCTACTAATAAAACCGTGTCATTCCTGAAATCCATAAGACAAAGTCTTTGTTCTTTTTCTATTGGAAAACAATTTGACAAATGACATTAAAGAATCAGTTCTCTTTTCTTTTTATATGATTCATCTTTGGAATATTTAATTGTGATAAGATAGAAATTGTAAATTCCTTATGTATCTTCTCTTATAGATTATTTCATCGTAAGTTTTCTGGTCATAAAGACCATTTCAAGGTAAATTATCATCGTCTCTGCTCAACTTTATTATTCCCAATCATCTCAAAATTAGAAATCTAGTCTATTTTTGAATTAGAATCTTTCACTCTATCTTTTGGTTTTGCAAGGATTTCAGAGAAAACCAACAAGTTTCTAATTTTGATTCTCTGTAAGATTTTCTTCCTCGGGTCATGTCAAAGTTTCTAAGTCGTTGACTACTGTTTTATTCATCCATCTTGTTAATTCAGGAACATATTCTTCAACAACATCATCACTCTAATCATAAACCCTAACAACATCACCATAACTCCATATCCAAATCTTTGAACAAAATATTTGTTCTCTTTAATTCGTGGAGTGAAGAAAAAGAGGATAAATATGGATGAGGGAGATGATAAAGATGAAACTCGAGGAACAAGAGGATGTAGTCACACACACAGTTGTAATCCTCCAGGCCCAGAGGATGCTTCTCACTCTCACGCATGCTTCCACACTCACACTCATCTCATCATTCCTGTATATACCATATATATCTTACTTTCTGATGATAATTTGAATGGATTGTTGTAGAATAAGTGAAAGCATTCATGTTGCCACAGGATCAACAAGAGAATGATCATTCATACAGCAACAAGAAGAAACGGTCATTTGATAATAGAGAGGCAGTGAGGAAGTACAGGGAGAAGAAGAAGGCTCGTACTGCATACCTTGAAGATGAAGTGAATAGATTGGAATCTCTGAATCAGCATTTGATTAGAAAGCTTCAGAGCCAAGCAATATTGGAAACAGAATATATTAGACTCCAGACTCTTTTGACAGAGATTCAAGGAAAAATTGATGGTGAACTTCAAGGTTTCTCAATTCAGAAGCAATGCAACGTTTCTAGTTTGGTGTTCAGAGAAGGTAATGTCTCCTACTCTTTGGTTTACTAGATGCTTGACTATGGAAATAAACAATCAGTAAACGGATAAGTTGATAAACAATATCATAATCCAAATAGAGTGTAATCAATGCAACAGATGGATGCAGTGTAACAACAAGTAATGTGATGTGTGAAGCAGCAAGAGTGGAGTGTGAGGAAGGCCAAACACTTGATGACGCTCTTCACTCCTTTGTTCCTCAGTCACTACCATTCTCGCATTAAACTTTTACAGGCTTCTAGGCTTCTGGTGTGTATATAAATGGGTTTGTTTAGGGGCCTCACAGAGGTTGGATAGCAATTTAGCCTATTCCTTATATGTTTATTTGAAGGGTTCCAAAACCATATTGAGGTTAATGTCTGATTTTGAAAGTGTAGTTGTATGTATGATGATGATCATTGGGGGTCCACTTACAGATTCTCTATATGTTTGTATGGTAAAAACCCAAACCGTTATGGGATAAGGTATGCATCATGCATGTGTATGGCCCGAGTAGTTATCAAAATTTAGGGTTGATTGCGACTTGAGACTGGAGAGTGTAATAATGAGGTTTGAGTGCGATGTAATTAGTTAAAGTTGAGAATGGAAATGTTGTACGGTGAAAATGTGGTTACTTCATTTTTTTGAATGACAAATTGATATAAGAAGGATTAGCAGACAAAATAACTAAAATAGTATCTTTTTTTGTGTTAAAAACCAAAATTATCTCTTCATATATTAATTTTTAACAAAAAACTATATATAAATAAAATACATCACATCAAATGGCATTTAACTAGTGGCAGGTGGTAAGTCTACAAAAGGCATGCATACTTGCACATTCTGAAATCGAGTCCTCCTACTTACATTTGCAAAAATTTGACTAATGCACCGGCTATTTGTGGTCCAATATTAACAAAAAAATACACATCACAACCGGAATTTAATCTATATATTAATTAAAACATTCTTTCTAGATAAGAAAATTGTAGGTAGATGAGTATAGTTGTGAATAAACTTGTCTTCGCATCAAAAGTCAAAACCATGAGTTTAAAATTTTAAGAAAATAAAAATGGGTCTAACAAGTAACTAATTTCATTTCATAAGTGTATTTTATAATAAGTGGTTTGGTTAAGTGTTTTTCACCGAAATTCGATTTTATATAGTTAATTATGATTTTAAATTACCGATTTTTTTAATAACAATGAGTAACAAATAAGAATTTTGGCAAAGATTTATAATGGAATAATGCAAAGATTTATAACAAATAAGAATAAGATCACTATGTAAGGATGGATAACAACTTTGTTTTGTTCTTAGTAGTTAATTAATTATTTATTTTGTTGTATTTGATTAAGGTTAATATATACATATATTAATAAAAAGGGAATCACGTACAAATTGTTATATAATCTAATCACATAATTATGGTAATCAGTAATCACTTGGGAAATAGAGATGAATTGCACCTAGTTCAAAAACCACCTAGCCAATCTGTATACCAATCGATTAGGACAGCTGCAAAATTGGACTTTTATTGAGATCAAAATCATAATTTTCTTCGGCATGAAAAATCCAAAGGCGTGACCCAATGATTGAAATTTTATTTGCTTCAAACTTAAATTGCACAAAGTAATGATTCAGGCATGTAAATATATACATAAGAAGAATCAAATAGTTTGAGGATGAGTCAATGATAGGGCCGCAATGTTAGATTTTTTGGGGTAAATAATTTAAGAAAAGAGTTTATAGTAAAATATTTAGATGATGTTTATAATCATATATTGAGGTGTTAGGTGCCTAGGCTCCTGTGACTAGACTAGACCACTGCTTTTATTTATAACTATTTTAATCATTGTTTTCCTTTGTGGGTCATTCTTCTCTTTTTCTAAAGTTCCTTTCCAAAAATTTTAAATTTTCAAATTTTCATTATTTCTCTTTTTTACCCCTTACAATTATTTTAGATACAATCATGTCTTTTCATCTTTAATCCCTACCCTCTCCCCCACATTTTTATGTTTTTTTATTTAATGATTTGATTATATTAATGTTGAATAAATTTATTTTCAGTTAGTATTTAGTTTCACATTTTCCTATCCGAGTAATTCAATTACAAAAGATCAGGTTACCTGATAAAATTTGAAAAGTTTAGATTATAGATTTTGTCAAATCTAAGGACTAAAAAAGTATATATGTGATACTAGTTGCTTAAGATTAATTGGTCAACACATCTAACAATTTACATGGCATGGAGATCTACTTAAGACTTAATAATCATTACATGATTTTATTTTTATTTAATGTGATTAAGAATGCAATAATGATTGAATCATACTTTAAACAGTACTGTGATAGTATTAACTAAAATTTCAAATGTGTCAACATAACAAATAAAAACAGAGAACAATTAAGCTTAGGTGACAATATGGATATGACATGTTTGTTAATGTTTCCTAATGACTGAAATTTGATCTTAGATGACACATAAACTCTCTGCCATTTCTTATAATAAATAAGCAAAAATGATAAAAATACAAGTTGGAGACAAGAATAATAAGGAAAAACCAGGTGTTTTATTTGCTTTAAATTAACCAAAAAGCTTAGTTTTACTTAAATGTGTCCCTACAAAAAAATAAAAATAATGATGAAAATAAGAAAGAGACAGTAGGAGAGAGTGGAGACCCCAGCAATACAGCTGGTCTGCATTTCAATCACTGGCGCGTGTACTTCACTTCCTAATCACAGGCGCGTGCATGAGAGTGTTTAAATGAAACAACAAAATATTGGGTTGTGTCAGAGAACGTGCAATGCAACTTTGTTTTTTAAAGAACTGTTTTTTACAATCTCTTTCTCTTTCCTTTTTCTTCTTCTTCTTCAACTCGTAAAGACCAAAGAGTTTTCTCCTGATCCAGAGATCCCAAATCATAAAACTCAGTACTTAGATCCACTCACTAGTCAATTTAGTACGTTCTTCTTTTCCTCTCTCTTTTTACAGATTAAAGTTGCAATTTTGATGACATCTTTCTTTCATCTATTCCAGTTACTTACCTGCAGAAATTCACTCTTCTGCTAAATAATGTTCTTCACAGAGATTCAACTATCCATCATTTTGACTTTTTTCAGGTAATTAAAATTCTTTCCTCTATTAAAAACAAAAAGCTTGGATTTTTTCTCTGTTTTCATGGTTTCTTTCTTCTAACAAAAAAGTTTTAACCTTTGCCTTATTTTCTCCAACTCTTTTTCTTAAAGTGTTGGTATCTTTTGCCTCTGTTTCTTATATTCCTTTTCCAGTTGATACTTATAAGCACGCGAGAAGTAACTTTTTCTACTAGTTTTTTTACCTTTTGAAGTTTTGATTTTTTTCTCTTTTTGTTCCTTTGCTGGTTTTGTTTGCAGGAATCAGAGATGAATAATTATATAGTGAAGGTAGTATTATAAAGTTGTAGTTAAGAAACCCAAATATTAAAAACTTTATCTTTGTAAAAAGACCATCAAACTATAATCCGTAACTAGAGACCAAACAGACCTCTTAACGACAACAACCTCTCTGTACACAAGACAACAAACACTCTCTACAAAAACACCACTCTTCCTTCTTCTTCCTCTCTCTAATTTAATACAAGAGAGAGAGAGAAGAAAGAGAAAAAAGCTATGGATGGCTATGAAGCAACAAGGATTGTGCTCTCTCGAATCCAAAGCTTAGACCCAGAAAACGCATCAAAGATCATGGGTCTTCTCCTTCTCCAAGATCATGGTGAAAAGGAGATGATAAGGCTAGCTTTTGGTCCTGAGTCACTTGTTCACTCTATAATAGTGAAAGCTAAGAAAGAGTTAGGTCTCATGAGCTGTTCAAGGCCTTCATGGAGTCAAGAGGAGTTAATTAGCCCTAAGAACAACCGTAGTTCTTCTCTTAATCCAGCTTCTTTACCCTTTTATGCTAATGGAGGAAGATCTTCTAGGGATTTAACCAACGATTTCGAGCTCATGGATGATGTCAACCCAAGAGCTGATTTTTTGGGCTCTGTGCATGCCAGAAGCGGTAGCTGTGTTTTGGACGGTTTAGGCTATGGTGATTCTGATTTAGGGTTTGGAGGTGTACCCTGTTCTTATTTTGCTAGAGGTTTCTGTAAAAACGGAGCTAGCTGCAGATTCGTCCACAGTGATGGAGGAGGAGGAGGAGCCGAATTGGTTGGCTCTCCAAGCAGAATCGAGCTTCTTAGGTCTAATTCGGTACCTCCAAGACTTGCTCACCACTTCATGACTCGTTCTTCTCTTCCTTCCTTCTCTCCCAAAAGTGTAAACTTGCAGCAAAACGATGCGCAAAGGTTTTGACTTTTTTCCATATATGTTCTTTTATATTTGAAGTCATTTTTTTCTAACTTCAGTAAAAAATTTGGGCAGAGCTGCTGCGTTGATGATAGGAGATGAACTGCAAAAGCTTGGAAGATGGAGACCTGAAAGGATCGATCTCTCGGCTATGGCCTGTCCAGCTTCCAGACAGATCTATCTGACATTTCCTGCCGACAGTAGGTTTAGAGAGGAAGATGTGTCCAATTATTTCAGGTAAACAATTCCAGCACAACACAGTCACCTTCTCTTTTTGTCTGAATGTATATTCTCGTGTGACTTCTGTTGTTATGGTGGGTATAGTACTTTTGGACCAGTACAAGATGTGAGGATACCATATCAGCAAAAGAGGATGTTTGGGTTTGTGACATTTGTGTACCCTGAGACTGTCAAGAGCATTCTCGCCAAAGGAAACCCTCACTTTGTGTGTGACTCCAGAGTTCTTGTTAAGCCTTACAAGGAGAAAGGCAAAGTACCTGACAAGTTTAGGTACTTCATTAGTAGTTGTTACTCTCATACTTGGATGTGATTGTTTCCTGAATCCTTGTATTTACCACACATTTTATTCTATGTAGAACTAACCAAACTACGGACCTAGAATTATCCCCAACAGGTCTTGATTCTAGCCCCAGCCCCCGGGATGTTCTAGGTAAACAGACACTAGAGCATTTTGTGTGGTTTTACTGGAGAATCCATTGTTTACTGATTGGCTTGTGTTGTAGGAGGGAGAGGGTTTTATAACAATACCCAAGATTTGTTGTGGAGGAGTAAGTTTGAAGAAGAGATTCTCGAGCTTCAGAGTAGAAGGCTGATGAATTTGCAGCTTCATGATGTCAAGAAGCATTTGCAACTCAATTCCCCTACTACTCACATTCATTCCTCAAATCCTTTCAGTCACTCACTAATATCTCCACGCCCATTGTCCATGGTCAAGAAAGAATTTGAAGGAGAGAAAGGGAAAGGAAGTCCCAAAGAAGGATCTGACGATGATACAATGAATCTACCAGAAAGGTAGGTTTAAGCATCAGTTTCCTGTTAAGGTATATTTGAAGTTGTGAGGTTTCAATAAACAAGTTTTTTTCTTGGAATGTTTTAGGTTGGAAGATAGTTTGCCAGACAGTCCATTTGCATCGCCCGCACATCATTTGCTTATGTTTGCTGATTCTGTAGACAACAACGGATCGGATTTGTGGTCGCCTTCTTCTGATAATGACGACAATTCTACTCCTACACTCTCTGACTCCTTCAACTCATTCAACTGTCAAATGCCAAGGTTTGAAGGTTCAATCAATCTTCATGGTTCTGCTGTCCAAGTCAATACTATCTAACATTGCTTTCATGAAATCCCAAATAGGTTACCGGCGATTGGAATGCTACCCGGTAGGGGTGGATCGACCTGTCGTGTGGGGATATAAACAGGTAGAAAGAGTAGATTACTAAATGGTGAAACTCAGAACAACAATCTTGTTAATTTAATAGTTATCTTTGTTGTTGCAGGAAGAGAGACAATAAAAGAAAACAGAAGAAGATAAGTAAAAAACTGATAATATATAGAGAGAGACCCTTTTAATAACAAAAAATGCAGAGATGTAAAAAATAAAAAGCAGGAAAATTGATGTAAGAGATAGAGAAAGGAAGATTGTTGTACTGTTTCTCTAGTTTAAATGTGTAATGTTATGATGGACCACACAAGATGATGTAATATGATATATATATAGGACCAGAAATTGTAATCTCTCAAAAGATTTACAAAAGAAAGAGATTATAATTTTTTAAGGTTTGAAAAGTCAGATATGTTCTTGTCTTTGCTAGTTGTTACCATCTCACTCTAACCACTCTATCAAAAGATATGAAACTTTCGGTGAGATTTGCTACTACAATGATCTTAAGGATTGAGTATGAAATAAGTTTGTATTGTTACTAATAAATGTAACTTTGTGAGGTGGAAAGTTGAAAAATAAAAAAAGAGTAGGTGAGAGATCCTTGACTAGTAGCGTGATTATAAAAATGTTATGGGACATATTTGCATGTGAAGACTAAATGAAATTGTGAATCTTTATTGATTTAGCAAAGACATCGACAGTGGTGTGTGTGTTGGGTCACGCGCGAGAGAGTGACTTCCAAAATTTAAAACACAACATTACAAAACTAGATTTGTGACTTGTGCTTTGCTTACAACGATGTCGCTTCGCTTCAATTATGTGACAGTTGTTTTCTTTTTCTTTCTATTTTAAAAATTAGGAAAAACTGTAAACCTTCCGTCCTCATTGCTAAAACCCCACGATAATACCGTAAAAATAAAACATACTGACCTATTCTCAATACGGTAGTTAGAATGATTCAACGAATAATTTAGTTCATTTTTTCATTATAAATCATAGAATTATAAAATAATTTTTGGGAGTTGATTTTAAATTACGGATTGTTTTTTTTGTTAATATTAGGTCACAACTGGTCGGTCCAATAGCCAAATTCCTACGTAATATAAACAGGAAGACTCGGTCTCAGGTTATGCAAATATGCTATCTTAAGTGGACTTATCGTCTATCACTAAACTAAATGTTATTTGCAAATTATGGATTGTTAGAAAAAAATATAAAACATATTTCCCCCAAAAATTAAACTCTAATAAAACGAAATACTCCAAGCATTTAAACCACTAGTGAGTGCACCAGTATTTGAATTTATAATGTCATCTAATGAGCAAACAAATGTGAAGTCCATATGTTTGTGTTTGCTTGGCGACACCACATTTCAAATCGGCTCTACGTGGTATTCATTTAGTGTAGTGAATTAATCAAAATTGCAAAACACTAAATTTAAAAAACAAACAAAAAGAATAAAAACAACTTATAGAGAAACATGAGGAAGAAATTAAGAAGGATCCCACGAGGCAACACACATGCCATGTGGTGTGGGGATATACTTTTCAGAAGTTGTGTTTTATGGAGACATCTCCACACACATATATGCACTCCAACTATCTTTTTTTTTTCTTGTAATATTTACTGAATTTGATGATACGTCAGTTTCAACTTAAATAAGTTTTCTTTCCAACGAATTTCAACTAATTTTATTCAACTATGAAAGAATTTTCAGAAATAAAATTATTTTGATGAAAAAGTTTGTTTTTCCTTATCATCCATTTATAACTTATTACTAATGGTGGGTTTAAACAAGCTCAATATCCAAAATCAAGTTCACCCGAATACCCAAGATAAAATAACTAGCAAAGACTCACATACTCAATCTAATAAGATTAAAAAACACGGAAAAGAAAGAAAATCTTAGACTATTAAGAGGCTCTAAGTGTAAAAGAGAAAACTCGACGGAAGAAAGATCATCATATGTTCAAACAAAAAAATTACAAAAAAACTAGTAAGAATCTAGAACAATTTTCATCTCCCTTATATAAATCTACTAGTAGAAAGTCACAACATGCCATAAACTGCTATTTTTATGGATGCATTTGAGGGATACAACAAACTATTGCCCTTCAGCATGGAGATCGATAGACGCAACATATATGTGCTTGGTTAACAAATTGTTCGTCGCACTTCTCAAGATGGAAGTCTACGTAGAAACATGCTCGTGAAGTCACTACAAGCCATCAAACACATCAAATAATTTGTTGAGTGCTTCAAGATTCTAAATGAATATAATATAAAGTTGAATATGAGGAAGTGCTCTTTCTCTCTCTCTCTCCTCAACAACAACAACG
>JAKUCM010006540.1:0-24594 GCA_023374145.1 Lepidium sativum | reverse complement strand
AAACAGAAAATGAGAGAGAAGCAAATCAAATTTAGTATATCAATCATAAGGTCAAAAACCTTTGTTAAGTCCACCACATATTCTACCAATAAAATAGACAAGTTTACAATCAAGTATAAGGTCTACCACACATCACATAAAGTCTACTAAACTCTACAAACGGCTAAGACAAAGTCTACTACTTTGTCATTGATTCATAGTCGAGCTTACCACACATATAATCAAGCCTACCAACATACTCTACCACACTTTTTTAATGTCTACTAATCCTTATGTAACGAAGTCGAAACCATTAACAAGTATAAGCGTCTACCACAAAACTTGCAAAGTCTACTACACCTTCAAACAGAAAATGAGAGACAAGCAAATCAATTTTTTTCTATCAATCATAAGGTCAAAACCTTTGCTAAGTCCACCACATATTCTACCAATAAATTAGACAAGTCTATCCATCAAGTATAAGGTTAACCACACCTCACATAAAGTCTACTAAACTCTACAAACGGCAAAGACAATGTTTACTACTTTGTCATTCCTTTATAGTAGAGCCTACCACACAGAAAATCAAGCCTACCAACATACTCTACCACACCATTTTTCAATGTCTACTAATCCTTATGTAACGAAGTCGAAACCATTAACAAGTATAAGCGTCTACCACAAAACTTGCAAAGTCTACTACACCTTCAAACAAAAAATGTGAGGGAAGCAAATCAAATTTAGTCTATCGATCATAAGGTCAAAACCTTTGCTAAGTCCACCACATATTCTACCGATAAAGTAAACAAGTCTATTAATCAAGAATAAGGTTTACCACGCATCACATAAAGTCTACTAAACTCTACAAACGGCTAAGACGAAAGTTTACTACTTTGTCATTGATTTATAGTAGAGCCTACCACACAGAACATCAAGCCTACCAACATACTCTACCACACCTTTTGCAATCTCTACTAATCCTTATGTAATGAAGTCGAAACCATTAACAAGTATAAGCGTATACCACAAAACTTGCAAAGTCTACTACAGCTTAAAACAAAAATTGTGAGGGAAGCAAATCAAATTTAGTCTATCGATCATAAGGTCAAAACCTTTGCTAAGTCCACCACATATTCTACCAATAAAATAGATAAGTTTACCAATCAAGTATAAGGTTTACCACACATCACATAAAGTCTACTAAACTCTACAAACGGCTAAGACAAAGTCTACTACTCTGTCATTGATACATAGTCGAGCTTACCACACATATAATCAAGCCTACCAACATACTCTACCACACTTTTTTTAATGTCTACTAATCCTTATGTAACAAAGTTGGAACCATTAACAAGTATAAGCGTCTACCACAAAACTTGCAAAGTCTACTACACCTTCAAACAAAAAATGTGAGGAAAGGAAATCAAATTTAGTCTATCGATCATAAGGTCAAAACCTTTGCTAAGTCCGCCACATATTCTACCACTAAAGTAAACAAGTCTATCAATCAAGTATAAGGTTTACCACGCATCACATAAAGTCTACTAAACTCTACAAACGGCTAAGACGAAGTTTACTACTTTGTCATTGATTTATAGTAGAGCCTACCACACAGAACATCAGGTGCCTACCAACATACTCTTACCACACTTTTTGCAATCTCTACTAATCCTTATGTAATGAAGTCGAAACCATTAACAAGTATAAGCGTATACCACAAAATTTGCAATGTCTACTGCACCTTCCAAACAGCAAAATGAGAGAGAAGCAAATCAAATTTAGTATATCAATCATAAGGTCAAAACCTTTGCTAAGTCCACCACATATTCTACCAATAAAATAGACAAGTTTACCAATCAAGTATAAGGTTTACCACACATCACATAAAGTCTACTAAACTCTACAAACGGCTAAGACAAAGTCTACTACTTTGTCATTGATTCATAGTCGAGCTTACCACACATATAATCAAGCCTACCAACATACTCTACCACACCTTTTTTCAATGTCTACTAATCCTTATGTAACGAAGTCGAAACCATTAACAAGTATAAGCGTCTACCACAAAACTTGCAAAGTCTACTACACCTTCAAACAGAAAATGAGAGACAAGCAAATCAATTTTTTTCTATCAATCATAAGGTCAAAACCTTTGCTAAGTCCACCACATATTCTACCAATAAATTAGACAAGTCTATCCATCAAGTATAAGGTTAACCACACCTCACATAAAGTCTCTTAAACTCTACAAACGGCAAAGACAATGTTTACTACTTTGTCATTCCTTTATAGTAGAGCCTACCACACAGAAAATCAAGCCTACCAACATACTCTACCACACCTTTTTTAAATGTCTACTAATCCTTATGTAATGAAGTCGAAACCATTAACAAGTATAAGCGTCTACCACAAAACTTGCAAAGTCTACTACACCTTCAAACAAAAAATGTGAGGGAAGCAAATCAAATTTAGTCTATCGATCATAAGGTCAAAACCTTTGCTAAGTCCACCACATATTCTACCAATAAAGTAAACAAGTCTATTAATCAAGAATAAGGTTTACCACGCATCACATAAAGTCTACTAAACTCTACAAACGGCTAAGACGAAGTTTACTACTTTGTCATTGATTTATAGTAGAGCCTACCACACAGAACATCAAGCCTACCAACATACTCTACCACACCTTTTGCAATCTCTACTAATCCTTATGTAATGAAGTCGAAACCATTAACAAGTATAAGCGTATACCACAAAACTTGCAAAGTCTACTACAGCTTCAAACAAAAAATGTGAGGGAAGCAAATCAAATTTAATCTATCGATCATAAGGTCAAAACCTTTGCTAAGTCCACCACATATTCTACCAATAAAATAAACAAGTTTACCAATCAAGTATAAGGTTTACCACACATCACATAAAGTCTACTAAACTCTATAAACGGCTAAGACAAAGTCTACTACTTTGTCATTGATTCATAGTCGAGCCTACCACACATAAAATCAAGCCTACCAACATACTCTACCACACCTTTTTTCAATGTCTACTAATCCTTATGTAACGAAGTCGAAACCATTAACAAGTATAAGCGTCTACCACAAAACTTGCAAAGTCTACTACACCTTCAAACAAAAAATGTGAGGAAAGCAAATCAAATTTAGTCTATCGATCATAAGGTCAAAACCTTTGCTAAGTCCGCCACATATTCTACCACTAAAGTAAACAAGTCTATCAATTAAGTATAAGGTTTACCACGCATCACATAAAGTCTACTAAACTCTACAAACGGCTAAGACGAAGTTTACTACTTTGTCATTGATTTATAGTAGAGCCTACCACACAGAACATCAGGCCTACAACAATACTCTACCACACTTTTTGCAATCTCTACTAATCCTTATGTAATGAAGTCGAAACCATTAACAAGTATAAGCGTATACCACAAAATTTGCAATGTCTACTGCACCTTCAAACAGCAAAATGAGAGAGAAGCAAATCAAATTTAGTATATCAATCATAAGGTCAAAACCTTTGCTAAGTCCACCACATATTCTACCAATAAAATAGACAAGTTTACCAATCAAGTATAAGGTTTACCACACATCACATAAAGTCTACTAAACTCTACAAACGGCTAAGACAAAGTCTACTACTTTGTCATTGATTCATAGTCGAGCTTACCACACATATAATCAAGCCTACCAACATACTCTACCACACCTTTTTTCAATGTCTACTAATCCTTATGTAACGAAGTCGAAACCATTAACAAGTATAAGCGTCTACCACAAAACTTGCAAAGTCTACTACACCTTCAAACAAAAAATGTGAGGAAAGCAAATCAAATTTAGTCTATCGATCATAAGGTCAAAACCTTTGCTAAGTCCGCCACATATTCTACCACTAAAGTAAACAAGTCTATCAATCAAGTATAAGGTTTACCACGCATCACATAAAGTCTACTAAACTCTACAAACGGCTAAGACGAAGTTTACTACTTTGTCATTGATTTATAGTAGAGCCTACCACACAGAACATCAGGCCTACCAACATACTCTACCACACTTTTTGCAATCTCTACTAATCCTTATGTAATGAAGTCGAAACCATTAACAAGTATAAGCGTATACCACAAAATTTGCAATGTCTACTGCACCTTCAAACAGCAAAATGAGAGAGAAGCAAATCAAATTTAGTATATCAATCATAAGGTCAAAACCTTTGCTAAGTCCACCACATATTCTACCAATAAAATAGACAAGTTTACCAATCAAGTATAAGGTTTACCACACATCACATAAAGTCTACTAAACTCTACAAACGGCTAAGACAATGTCTACTACTTTGTCATTGATTCATAGTCGAGCTTACCACACATATAATCAAGCCTACCAACATACTCTACCACACTTTTTTTAATGTCTACTAATCCTTATGTAACGAAGTCGAAACCATTAACAAGTATAAGCGTCTACCACAATACATGCAAAGTCTACTACACCTTCAAACAGAAAATGAGAGACAAGCAAATCAATTTTTTTCTATCAATCATAAGGTCAAAACCTTTGCTAAGTCCACCACATATTCTACCAATAAATTAGACAAGTCTATCCATCAAGTATAAGGTTTACCACGCATCACATAAAGTCTACTAAACTCTACAAACGGCTAAGACGAAGTTTACTACTTTGTCATTGATTTATAGTAGAGCCTACCACACAGAACATCAAGCCTACCAACATACTCTACCACACTTTTTGCAATCTCTACTAATCCTTATGTAATGAAGTCGAAACCATTAACAAGTATAAGCGTATACCACAAAACTTGCAATGTCTACTGCACCTTCAAACAGAAAATGAGAGAGAAGCAAATCAAATTTAGTATATCAATCATAAGGTCAAAACCTTTGCTAAGTCCACCACATATTCTACCAATAAAATAGACAAGTTTACCAATCAAGTATAAGGTTTACCACACATCACATAAAGTCTACTAAACTTTACAAACGGCTAAGACAAAGTCTACTACTTTGTCATTAATTCATAGTCGAGCTTACCACACATATAATCAAGCCTACCAACATATTCTACCACACTTTTTTTAATGTCTACTAATCCTTATGTAACGAAGTCGAAACCATTAACAAGTATAAGCGTCTACCACAAAACTTGCAAAGTCTACTACACCTTCAAACAGAAAATGAGAGACAAGCAAATCAATTTTTTTCTATCGATCATAAGGTCAAAACCTTTGCTAAGTCCACCACATATTCTACCAATAAATTAGACAAGTCTATCCATCAAGTATAAGGTTAATCACACCTCACATAAAGTCTACTAAACTCTACAAACGGCAAAGACAATGTTTACTACTTTGTCATTCCTTTATAGTAGAGCCTACCACACAGAAAATCAAGCCTACCAACATACTCTACCACACCATTTTTCAATGTCTACTAATCCTTATGTAACGAAGTCGAAACCATTAACAAGTATAAGCGTCTACCACAAAACTGGCAAAGTCTACTACACCTTCAAACAAAAAATGTGAGGGAAGCAAATCAAATTTAGTCTATCGATCATAAGGTCAAAACCTTTGCTAAGTCCACCACATATTCTACCAATAAAGTAAACAAGTCTATTAATCAAGAATAAGGTTTACCACGCATCACATAAAGTCTACTAAACTCTACAAACGGCTAAGACGAAGTTTACTACTTTGTCATTGATTTATAGTAGAGCCTACCACACAGAACATCAAGCCTACCAACATACTCTACCACACCTTTTGCAATCTCTACTAATCCTTATGTAATGAAGTCGAAACCATTAACAAGTATAAGCGTATACCACAAAACTTGCAAAGTCTACTACAGCTTAAAACAAAAAATGTGAGGGAAGCAAATCAAATTTAGTCTATCGATCATAAGGTCAAAACCTTTGCTAAGTCCACCACATATTCTACCAATAAAATAGATAAGTTTACCAATCAAGTATAAGGTTTACCACACATCACATAAAGTCTACTAAACTCTACAAACGGCTAAGACAAAGTCTACTACTTTGTCATTGATTCATAGTCGAGCTTACCACACATATAATCAAGCCTACCAACATACTCTACCACACCTTTTTTCAATGTCTACTAATCCTTATGTAACGAAGTCGAAACCATTAACAAGTATAAGCGTCTACCACAAAACTTGCAAAGTCTACTACACCTTCAAACAAAAAATGTGAGGGAAGCAAATCAAATTTAGTCTATCGATCATAAGGTCAAAACCTTTGCTAAGTCCACCACATATTCTACCAATAAAGTAAACAAGTCTATTAATCAAGAATAAGGTTTACCACGCATCACATAAAGTCTACTAAACTCTACAAACGGCTAAGACGAAGTTTACTACTTTGTCATTGATTTATAGTAGAGCCTACCACACAGAACATCAAGCCTACCAACATACTCTACCACACCTTTTGCAATCTCTACTAATCCTTATGTAATGAAGTCGAAACCATTAACAAGTATAAGCGTATACCACAAAACTTGCAAAGTCTACTACAGCTTCAAACAAAAAATGTGAGGGAAGCAAATCAAATTTAGTCTATCGATCATAAGGTCAAAACCTTTGCTAAGTCCACCACATATTCTACCAATAAAATAAACAAGTTTACCAATCAAGTATAAGGTTTACCACACATCACATAAAGTCTACTAAACTCTACAAACGGCTAAGACAAAGTCTACTACTTTGTCATTGATTCATAGTCGAGCCTACCACACATAAAATCAAGCCTACCAACATACTCTACCACACCTTTTTTCAATGTCTACTAATCCTTATGTAACGAAGTCGAAACCATTAACAAGTATAAGCGTCTACCACAAAACTTGCAAAGTCTACTACACCTTCAAACAAAAAATGTGAGGAAAGCAAATCAAATTTAGTCTATCGATCATAAGGTCAAAACCTTTGCTAAGTCCGCCACATATTCTACCACTAAAGTAAACAAGTCTATCAATCAAGTATAAGGTTTACCACGCATCACATAAAGTCTACTAAACTCTACAAACGGCTAAGACGAAGTTTACTACTTTGTCATTGATTTATAGTAGAGCCTACCACACAGAACATCAGGCCTACCAACATACTCTACCACACTTTTTGCAATCTCTACTAATCCTTATGTAATGAAGTCGAAACCATTAACAAGTATAAGCGTATACCACAAAATTTGCAATGTCTACTGCACCTTCAAACAGCAAAATGAGAGAGAAGCAAATCAAATTTAGTATATCAATCATAAGGTCAAAACCTTTGCTAAGTCCACCACATATTCTACCAATAAAATAGACAAGTTTACCAATCAAGTATAAGGTTTACCACACATCACATAAAGTCTACTAAACTCTACAAACGGCTAAGACAAAGTCTACTACTTTGTCATTGATTCATAGTCGAGCTTACCACACATATAATCAAGCCTACCAACATACTCTACCACACCTTTTTTCAATGTCTACTAATCCTTATGTAACGAAGTCGAAACCATTAACAAGTATAAGCGTCTACCACAAAACTTGCAAAGTCTACTACACCTTCAAACAAAAAATGTGAGGAAAGCAAATCAAATTTAGTCTATCGATCATAAGGTCAAAACCTTTGCTAAGTCCGCCACATATTCTACCACTAAAGTAAACAAGTCTATCAATCAAGTATAAGGTTTACCACGCATCACATAAAGTCTACTAAACTCTACAAACGGCTAAGACGAAGTTTACTACTTTGTCATTGATTTATAGTAGAGCCTACCACACAGAACATCAGGCCTACCAACATACTCTACCACACTTTTTGCAATCTCTACTAATCCTTATGTAATGAAGTCGAAACCATTAACAAGTATAAGCGTATACCACAAAATTTGCAATGTCTACTGCACCTTCAAACAGCAAAATGAGAGAGAAGCAAATCAAATTTAGTATATCAATCATAAGGTCAAAACCTTTGCTAAGTCCACCACATATTCTACCAATAAAATAGACAAGTTTACCAATCAAGTATAAGGTTTACCACACATCACATAAAGTCTACTAAACTCTACAAACGGCTAAGACAATGTCTACTACTTTGTCATTGATTCATAGTCGAGCTTACCACACATATAATCAAGCCTACCAACATACTCTACCACACTTTTTTTAATGTCTACTAATCCTTATGTAACGAAGTCGAAACCATTAACAAGTATAAGCGTCTACCACAATACATGGAAAGTCTACTACACCTTCAAACAGAAAATGAGAGACAAGCAAATCAATTTTTTTCTATCAATCATAAGGTCAAAACCTTTGCTAAGTCCACCACATATTCTACCAATAAATTAGACAAGTCTATCCATCAAGTATAAGGTTTACCACGCATCACATAAAGTCTACTAAACTCTACAAACGGCTAAGACAAAGTCTACTACTTTGTCATTGATTCATAGTCGAGCCTACCACACATAAAATCAAGCCTACCAACATACTCTACCACACCTTTTTTCAATGTCTACTAATCCTTATGTAACGAAGTCGAAACCATTAACAAGTATAAGCGTCTACCACAAAACTTGCAAAGTCTACTACACCTTCAAACAAAAAATGTGAGGAAAGCAAATCAAATTTAGTCTATCGATCATAAGGTCAAAACCTTTGCTAAGTCCGCCACATATTCTACCACTAAAGTAAACAAGTCTATCAATCAAGTATAAGGTTTACCACGCATCACATAAAGTCTACTAAACTTTACAAACGGCTAAGACGAAGTTTACTACTTTGTCATTGATTTATAGTAGAGCCTACCACACAGAACATCAGGCCTACCAACATACTCTACCACACTTTTTGCAATCTCTACTAATCCTTATGTAATGAAGTCGAAACCATTAACAAGTATAAGCGTATACCACAAAATTTGCAATGTCTACTGCACCTTCAAACAGCAAAATGAGAGAGAAGCAAATCAAATTTAGTATATCAATCATAAGGTCAAAACCTTTGCTAAGTCCACCACATATTCTACCAATAAAATAGACAAGTTTACCAATCAAGTATAAGGTTTACCACACATCACATAAAGTCTACTAAACTCTACAAACGGCTAAGACAAAGTCTACTACTTTGTCATTGATTCATAGTCGAGCTTACCACACATATAATCAAGCCTACCAACATACTCTACCACACCTTTTTTCAATGTCTACTAATCCTTATGTAACGAAGTCGAAACCATTAACAAGTATAAGCGTCTACCACAAAACTTGCAAAGTCTACTACACCTTCAAACAAAAAATGTGAGGAAAGCAAATCAAATTTAGTCTATCGATCATAAGGTCAAAACCTTTGCTAAGTCCGCCACATATTCTACCACTAAAGTAAACAAGTCTATCAATCAAGTATAAGGTTTACCACGCATCACATAAAGTCTACTAAACTCTACAAACGGCTAAGACGAAGTTTACTACTTTGTCATTGATTTATAGTAGAGCCTACCACACAGAACATCAGGCCTACCAACATACTCTACCACACTTTTGCAATCTCTACTAATCCTTATGTAATGAAGTCGAAACCATTAACAAGTATAAGCGTATACCACAAAATTTGCAATGTCTACTGCACCTTCAAACAGCAAAATGAGAGAGAAGCAAATCAAATTTAGTATATCAATCATAAGGTCAAAACCTTTGCTAAGTCCACCACATATTCTACCAATAAAATAGACAAGTTTACCAATCAAGTATAAGGTTTACCACACATCACATAAAGTCTACTAAACTCTACAAACGGCTAAGACAATATCTACTACTTTGTCATTGATTCATAGTCGAGCTTACCACACATATAATCAAGCCTACCAACATACTCTACCACACTTTTTTTAATGTCTACTAATCCTTATGTAACGAAGTCGAAACCATTAACAAGTATAAGCGTCTACCACAATACATGCAAAGTCTACTACACCTTCAAACAGAAAATGAGAGACAAGCAAATCAATTTTTTTCTATCAATCATAAGGTCAAAACCTTTGCTAAGTCCACCACATATTCTACCAATAAATTAGACAAGTCTATCCATCAAGTATAAGGTTTACCACGCATCACATAAAGTCTACTAAACTCTACAAACGGCTAAGACGAAGTTTACTACTTTGTCATTGATTTATAGTAGAGCCTACCACACAGAACATCAAGCCTACCAACATACTCTACCACACTTTTTGCAATCTCTACTAATCCTTATGTAATGAAGTCGAAACCATTAACAAGTATAAGCGTATACCACAAAACTTGCAATGTCTACTGCACCTTCAAACAGAAAATGAGAGAGAAGCAAATCAAATTTAGTATATCAATCATAAGGTCAAAACCTTTGCTAAGTCCACCACATATTCTACCAATAAAATAGACAAGTTTACCAATCAAGTATAAGGTTTACCACACATCACATAAAGTCTACTAAACTTTACAAACGGCTAAGACAAAGTCTACTACTTTGTCATTAATTCATAGTCGAGCTTACCACACATATAATCAAGCCTACCAACATATTCTACCACACTTTTTTTAATGTCTACTAATCCTTATGTAACGAAGTCGAAACCATTAACAAGTATAAGCGTCTACCACAAAACTTGCAAAGTCTACTACACCTTCAAACAGAAAATGAGAGACAAGCAAATCAATTTTTTTCTATCGATCATAAGGTCAAAACCTTTGCTAAGTCCACCACATATTCTACCAATAAATTAGACAAGTCTATCCATCAAGTATAAGGTTAACCACACCTCACATAAAGTCTACTAAACTCTACAAACGGCAAAGACAATGTTTACTACTTTGTCATTCCTTTATAGTAGAGCCTACCACACAGAAAATCAAGCCTACCAACATACTCTACCACACTTTTGCGATCTCTACTAATCTTTATGTAACAGAGTTGAAACAATTAACAAGTATAAGCGTTTACCACAAAACTTGCAATGTCTACTACACCTTCAAACATAAAATGAGAGAGAAGCAAATAAAATTTATTCTATCAATCATAAGGTCAAAACCTTTGTTAACTCCACCACATATTCTACGAATAAAATAGACAAGTCTATCAATCAAGTATAAGGTTTCCCACACATCACATAAAGTCTACTAAACTTTACAAACGGCTAAGACAAAGTCTACTACTTTTTCATTGATTCATAGTCGAGCTTACCACACATATAATCAAGCCTACCAACATATTCTACCACACTTTTTTTAATGTCTACTAATCCTTATGTAATGAAGTCGAAACCATTAACAAGTATAAGCGTATACCACAAAACTTGCAAAGTCTACTACAGCTTCAAACAAAAAATGTGAGGGAAGCAAATCAAATTTAGTCTATCGATCATAAGGTCAAAACCTTTGCTAAGTCCACCACATATTCTACCAATAAAATAGACAAGTTTACCAATCAAGTATAAGGTTTACCACACATCACATAAAGTCTACTAAACTCTACAAACGGCTAAGACAAAGTCTACTACTTTGTCATTGATTCATAGTCGAGCTTACCACACATATAATCAAGCCTACCAACATACTCTACCACACCTTTTTTCAATGTCTACTAATCCTTATGTAACGAAGTCGAAACCATTAACAAGTATAAGCGTCTACCACAAAACTTGCAAAGTCTACTACACCTTCAAACAAAAAATGTGAGGAAAGCAAATCAAATTTAGTCTATCGATCATAAGGTCAAAACCTTTGCTAAGTCGGCCACATATTCTACCACTAAAGTAAACAAGTCTATCAATCAAGTATAAGGTTTACCACGCATCACATAAAGTCTACTAAACTCTACAAACGGCTAAGACGAAGTTTACTACTTTGTCATTGATTTATAGTAGAGCCTACCACACAGAACATCAGGCCTACCAACATACTCTACCACACTTTTTGCAATCTCTACTAATCCTTATGTAATGAAGTCGAAACCATTAACAAGTATAAGCGTATACCACAAAATTTGCAATGTCTACTGCACCTTCAAACAGCAAAATGAGAGAGAAGCAAATCAAATTTAGTATATCAATCATAAGGTCAAAACCTTTGCTAAGTCCACCACATATTCTACCAATAAAATAGACAAGTTTACCAATCAAGTATAAGGTTTACCACACATCACATAAAGTCTACTAAACTCTACAAACGGCTAAGACAATGTCTACTACTTTGTCATTGATTCATAGTCGAGCTTACCACACATATAATCAAGCCTACCAACATACTCTACCACACTTTTTTTAATGTCTACTAATCCTTATGTAACGAAGTCGAAACCATTAACAAGTATAAGCGTCTACCACAATACATGCAAAGTCTACTACACCTTCAAACAGAAAATGAGAGACAAGCAAATCAATTTTTTTCTATCAATCATAAGGTCAAAACCTTTGCTAAGTCCACCACATATTCTACCAATAAATTAGACAAGTCTATCCATCAAGTATAAGGTTTACCACGCATCACATAAAGTCTACTAAACTCTACAAACGGCTAAGACGAAGTTTACTACTTTGTCATTGATTTATAGTAGAGCCTACCACACAGAACATCAAGCCTACCAACATACTCTACCACACTTTTTGCAATCTCTACTAATCCTTATGTAATGAAGTCGAAACCATTAACAAGTATAAGCGTATACCACAAAACTTGCAATGTCTACTGCACCTTCAAACAGAAAATGAGAGAGAAGCAAATCAAATTTAGTATATCAATCATAAGGTCAAAACCTTTGCTAAGTCCACCACATATTCTACCAATAAAATAGACAAGTTTACCAATCAAGTATAAGGTTTACCACACATCACATAAAGTCTACTAAACTTTACAAACGGCTAAGACAAAGTCTACTACTTTGTCATTAATTCATAGTCGAGCTTACCACACATATAATCAAGCCTACCAACATATTCTACCACACTTTTTTTAATGTCTACTAATCCTTATGTAACGAAGTCGAAACCATTAACAAGTATAAGCGTCTACCACAAAACTTGCAAAGTCTACTACACCTTCAAACAGAAAATGAGAGACAAGCAAATCAATTTTTTTCTATCGATCATAAGGTCAAAACCTTTGCTAAGTCCACCACATATTCTACCAATAAATTAGACAAGTCTATCCATCAAGTATAAGGTTAACCACACCTCACATAAAGTCTACTAAACTCTACAAACGGCAAAGACAATGTTTACTACTTTGTCATTCCTTTATAGTAGAGCCTACCACACAGAAAATCAAGCCTACCAACATACTCTACCACACTTTTGCGATCTCTACTAATCTTTATGTAACAGAGTTGAAACAATTAACAAGTATAAGCGTTTACCACAAAACTTGCAATGTCTACTACACCTTCAAACATAAAATGAGAGAGAAGCAAATAAAATTTATTCTATCAATCATAAGGTCAAAACCTTTGTTAACTCCACCACATATTCTACGAATAAAATAGACAAGTCTATCAATCAAGTATAAGGTTTCCCACACATCACATAAAGTCTACTAAACTTTACAAACGGCTAAGACAAAGTCTACTACTTTTTCATTGATTCATAGTCGAGCTTACCACACATATAATCAAGCCTACCAACATATTCTACCACACTTTTTTTAATGTCTACTAATCCTTATGTAATGAAGTCGAAACCATTAACAAGTATAAGCGTATACCACAAAACTTGCAAAGTCTACTACAGCTTCAAACAAAAAATGTGAGGGAAGCAAATCAAATTTAGTCTATCGATCATAAGGTCAAAACCTTTGCTAAGTCCACCACATATTCTACCAATAAAGTAAACAAGTCTATCAATCAAGTATAAGGTTTACCACGCATCACATAAAGTCTACTAAACTCTACAAACGGCTAAGACGAAGTTTACTACTTTGTCATTGATTTATAGTAGAGCCTACCACACAGAACATCAAGCCTACCAACATACTCTACCACACTTTTTGCAATCTCTACTAATCCTTATGTAATGAAGTCGAAACCATTAACAAGTATAAGCGTATACCACAAAACTTGCAATGTCTACTGCACCTTCAAACAGAAAATGAAAGAGAAGCAAATCAAATTTAGTATATCAATCATAAGGTCAAAACCTTTGCTAAGTCCACCACATATTCTACCAATAAAATAAACAAGTTTACCAATCATGAATAAGGTTTACCACACATCACATAAAGTCTACTAAACTCTACAAACGGCTAAGACAAAGTCTACTACTTTGTCATTGATTCATAGTCGAGCTTACAACACATATAATCAAGCCTACCAACATACTCTACAACACGTTTTTTAATGTCTACTAATCCTTATGTAACGAAGTCGAAACCATTAACAAGTATAAGCGTCTACCACAAAACTTGCAAAGTCTACTACACCTTCAAACAGAAATTGAGAGACAAGCAAATCAAATTTTGTCTATCAATCATAAGGTCAAAACCTTTGCTAAGTCCACCACATAGTCTACCAATAAAATAGACAAATCTATCCATCAAGTATAACGTTAACCACACCTCACATAAAGTCTACTAAACTCTACAAACGGCTAAGACAATGTTTACTACTTTGTCATTCCTTTATAGTAGAGCCTACCACACAGAAAATCAAGCCTACCAACATACTCTACCACACTTTTGCGATCTCTGCTAATCCTTATGTAACAGAGTTGAAACAATTAACAAGTATAAGCGTCTACCACAAAACTTGCAATGTCTACTGCACCTTCAAACAAAAAATGAGAGAGAAGCAAATCAAATTTAGTATATCAATCATAAGGTCAAAACCTTTGCTAAGTCCACCACATATTCTACCAATAAAATAGACAAGTTTACCAATCAAGTATAAGGTTTACCACACATCACATAAAGTCTACTAAACTCTACAAACGGCTAAGACAAAGTCTACTACTTTGTCATTGATTCATAGTCGAGCTTACCACACATATAATCAAGCCTACCAACATACTCTACCACACTTTTTTTAATGTCTACTAATCCTTATATAACGAAGTCGAAACCATTAACAAGTATAAGCGTCTACCACAAAACTTGCAAAGTCTACTACACCTTCAAACAGAAAATGAGAGACAAGCAAATCAAATTTTGTCTATCAATCACAAGGTCAAAACATTTGCTAAGTCCACCACATATTCTACCAATAAAATAGACAAGTCTATCCATCAAGTATAAGGTTAACCACACCTCACATAAAGTCTACTAAACTCTACAAACGGCTAAGACAATGTTTACTACTTTGTCATTCCTTTATAGTAGAGCCTACCACACAGAAAATCAAGCCTACCAACATACTCTACCACACTTTAGCGATCTCTACTAATCCTTATGTAACAGAGTTGAAACAATTAACAAGTATAAGCGTCTACCACAAAACTTGCAATGTCTACTACACCTTCAAACATAAAATGGGAGAGAAGCAAATCAAATTTTGTCTATCAATCATAAGGTCAAAACCTTTGCTAACTCCACCACATATTCTACCAATAAATAGACAAGTCTATCAATCAAGTATAAGGTTTACCACACATCACATAAAGTTTACTAAACTTTACAAACGGCTAAGACAAAGTCTACTACTTTGTCATTGATTCATAGTCGAGCTTACCAGACATATAATCAAGCCTACCAACATACTCTACCACACTTTTGAGATCTCTACTAATCCATATGTAACAAAGTCGAAACCATTAAATAGTATAAGCGTCTACCACAAAACTTGCAATGTCTACTACACCTTCAAACATAAGATGAGAGAGAAGCAAATAAAATTTATTCTATCAATCATAAGGTCAAAACCTTTGCTAAGTCCACCATATATTCTACCAATCAAATAGACAACATTATCAATCAAGCATAAGGTTTACCACACATCATATAAAGTGTATTAAACTCTACAAACTGCTAAGACAAAGTCTACTACTCTGTCATTGATTCATAGTAGAGCCTACCACACAGAAAATCAAGCCTACCAACATACTCTACCACACTTTTGCGATCTCTACTAATCCTTATGTAACAAAGTCGAAACCATTAACAAGTATAAGCGTATACCACAAAACTTGCAATGTCTATTGCACCTTCAAACAGAAAATTAGAGAGAAGCAAATCAAATTTAGTCTATCAATCATAAGGTCAAAACCTTTGCTAAGTCCACCACATATTCTACCAATGAAATAGACAAGTCTATCAATAAAGTATAAGATTTACCACATATCACATAAAGTCTACTAAACTCTACAAACGGCTAAGACAAAGTCTACTACTTTGTCATTGATTCATAGTCGAGCGTACCACACATAAAATCAAGCCTACCAACATACTCTACCACACCTTTTTTCAATGTCTACTAATCCTTATGTAACGAAGTCGAAACCATTAACAAGTATAAGCGTCTACCACAAAACTTGCAAAGTCTACTACACCTTCAAACAGAAAATGAGAGACAAGTAAATCAAATTTTGTCTATCAATCATAAGGTCAAAACCTTTGCTAAGTCCACCACATATTCTACCAATAAAATAGACAAGTCTATCCATCAAGTATAAGGTTAACCACACCTCACATAAAGTCTACTAAACTCTACAAACGGCTAAGCCAATGTTTACTACTTTGTTATTCCTTTATAGTAGAGCCTATCACACAGAAAATAAGGCCTACCAAAATACTCTACCACACTTTTGCGATCTCTACTAATCCTTATGTAACAGAGTTGAAACAATTAACAAGTATAAGTGTCTACCACAAAACTTGCAAAGTCTACTACACCTTCAAACATAAAATGAGAGAGAAGCAAATAAAATTTAGTCTATTAATCATAAGGTCAAAACCTTTGCTAAGTCCACCACATATTCTACCAATAAAATAGACAAGTCTATCCATCAAGTATAAAGTTAACAACACCTCACATAAAGTCTACTAAACTCTACAAACGGCTAAGACAATGTTTACTACTTTGTCATTCCTTTATAGTAGAGCCTACCACACAGAACATCAAGCCTACCAACATACTCTACCACACCTTTTGCAATCTCTACTAATCCTTATGTAATGAAGTCGAAACCATTAACAAGTATAAGCGTCTACCACAAAACTTGCAAAGTCTACTACACCTTCAAACAAAAAATGTGAGCGAAGCAAATCAAATTTAGTCTATCGATCATAAGGTCAAAACCTTTGCTAAGTACACCACATATTCTACCAATAAAGTAAACAAGTCTATCAATCAAGTATAAGGTTTACCACGCATCACATAAAGTCTACTAAACTCTACAAACGGCTAAGACGAAGTTTACTACTTTGTCATTGATTTATAGTAGAGCCTACCACACAGAACATCAAGCCTACCAACATACTCTACCACACTTTTTGCAATCTCTACTAATCCTTATGTAATGAAGTCGAAACCATTAACAAGTATAAGCGTATACCACAAAACTTGCAATGTCTACTGCACCTTCAAACAGAAAATGAAAGAGAAGCAAATCAAATTTAGTATATCAATCATAAGGTCAAAACCTTTGCTAAGTCCACCACATATTCTACCAATAAAATAAACAAGTTTACCAATCATGAATAAGGTTTACCACACATCACATAAAGTCTACTAAACTCTACAAACGGCTAAGACAAAGTCTACTACTTTGTCATTGATTCATAGTCGAGCTTACCACACATATAATCAAGCCTACCAACATACTCTACAACACGTTTTTTAATGTCTACTAATCCTTATGTAACGAAGTCGAAACCATTAACAAGTATAAGCGTCTACCACAAAACTTGCAAAGTCTACTACACCTTCAAACAGAAATTGAGAGACAAGCAAATCAAATTTTGTCTATCAATCATAAGGTCAAAACCTTTGCTAAGTCCACCACATAGTCTACCAATAAAATAGACAAGTCTATCCATCAAGTATAACGTTAACCACACCTCACATAAAGTCTACTAAACTCTACAAACGGCTAAGACAATGTTTACTACTTTGTCATTCCTTTATAGTAGAGCCTACCACACAGAAAATCAAGCCTACCAACATACTCTACCACACTTTTGCGATCTCTGCTAATCCTTATGTAACAGAGTTGAAACAATTAACAAGTATAAGCGTCTACCACAAAACTTGCAATGTCTACTGCACCTTCAAACAAAAAATGAGAGAGAAGCAAATCAAATTTAGTATATCAATCATAAGGTCAAAACCTTTGCTAAGTCCACCACATATTCTACCAATAAAATAGACAAGTTTACCAATCAAGTATAAGGTTTACCACACATCACATAAAGTCTACTAAACTCTACAAACGGCTAAGACAAAGTCTACTACTTTGTCATTGATTCATAGTCGAGCTTACCACACATATAATCAAGCCTACCAACATACTCTACCACACTTTTTTTAATGTCTACTAATCCTTATATAACGAAGTCGAAACCATTAACAAGTATAAGCGTCTACCACAAAACTTGCAAAGTCTACTACACCTTCAAACAGAAAATGAGAGACAAGCAAATCAAATTTTGTCTATCAATCATAAGGTCAAAACATTTGCTAAGTCCACCACATATTCTACCAATAAAATAGACAAGTCTATCCATCAAGTATAAGGTTAACCACACCTCACATAAAGTCTACTAAACTCTACAAACGGCTAAGACAATGTTTACTACTTTGTCATTCCTTTATAGTAGAGCCTACCACACAGAAAATCAAGCCTACCAACATACTCTACCACACTTTAGCGATCTCTACTAATCCTTATGTAACAGAGTTGAAACAATTAACAAGTATAAGCGTCTACCACAAAACTTGCAATGTCTACTACACCTTCAAACATAAAATGGGAGAGAAGCAAATCAAATTTTGTCTATCAATCATAAGGTCAAAACCTTTGCTAACTCCACCACATATTCTACCAATAAATAGACAAGTCTATCAAACAAGTATAAGGTTTACCACACATCACATAAAGTTTACTAAACTTTACAAACGGCTAAGACAAAGTCTACTACTTTGTCATTGATTCATAGTCGAGCTTACCAGACATATAATCAAGCCTACCAACATACTCTACCACACTTTTGAGATCTCTACTAATCCATATGTAACAAAGTCGAAACCATTAAATAGTATAAGCGTCTACCACAAAACTTGCAATGTCTACTACACCTTCAAACATAAGATGAGAGAGAAGCAAATAAAATTTATTCTATCAATCATAAGGTCAAAACCTTTGCTAAGTCCACCATATATTCTACCAATCAAATAGACAACATTATCAATCAAGCATAAGGTTTACCACACATCATATAAAGTGTATTAAACTCTACAAACTGCTAAGACAAAGTCTACTACTCTGTCATTGATTCATAGTAGAGCCTACCACACAGAAAATCAAGCCTACCAACATACTCTACCACACTTTTGCGATCTCTACTAATCCTTATGTAACAAAGTCGAAACCATTAACAAGTATAAGCGTATACCACAAAACTTGCAATGTCTATTGCACCTTCAAACAGAAAATTAGAGAGAAGCAAATCAAATTTAGTCTATCAATCATAAGGTCAAAACCTTTGCTAAGTCCACCACATATTCTACCAATGAAATAGACAAGTCTATCAATAAAGTATAAGATTTACCACATATCACATAAAGTCTACTAAACTCTACAAACGGCTAAGACAAAGTCTACTACTTTGTCATTGATTCATAGTCGAGCGTACCACACATAAAATCAAGCCTACCAACATACTCTACCACACCTTTTTTCAATGTCTACTAATCCTTATGTAACGAAGTCGAAACCATTAACAAGTATAAGCGTCTACCACAAAACTTGCAAAGTCTACTACACCTTCAAACAGAAAATGAGAGACAAGTAAATCAAATTTTGTCTATCAATCATAAGGTCAAAACCTTTGCTAAGTCCACCACATATTCTACCAATAAAATAGACAAGTCTATCCATCAAGTATAAGGTTAACCACACCTCACATAAAGTCTACTAAACTCTACAAACGGCTAAGCCAATGTTTACTACTTTGTTATTCCTTTATAGTAGAGCCTATCACACAGAAAATAAGGCCTACCAAAATACTCTACCACACTTTTGCGATCTCTACTAATCCTTATGTAACAGAGTTGAAACAATTAACAAGTATAAGTGTCTACCACAAAACTTGCAAAGTCTACTACACCTTCAAACATAAAATGAGAGAGAAGCAAATAAAATTTAGTCTATTAATCATAAGGTCAAAACCTTTGCTAAGTCCACCACATATTCTACCAATAAAATAGACAAGTCTATCCATCAAGTATAAAGTTAACAACACCTCACATAAAGTCTACTAAACTCTACAAACGGCTAAGACAATGTTTACTACTTTGTCATTCCTTTATAGTAGAGCCTACCACACAGAAAATCAAGCCTACCAACATACTCTACCACACTTTTGCGATCTCTACTAATCCTTATGTAACAGAGTTGAAACAATTAACAAGTATAAGCGTCTACCACAAAACTTGCAATGTCTACTACACCTTCAAACATAAAATGAGAGAGAAGCAAATAAAATTTAGTCTATCAATCATAAGGTCAAAACCTTTGCTAACTCCACCACATATTCTACCAATCAAATAGACAAGTCTATCAATCAAGTATAAGGTTTACCACACATCACATAAAGTCTACTAAACTTTACAAACGGCTAAGACAAAGTCTACTACTTTGTCATTGATTCATAGTCGAGCCTACCACACATAAAATCAAGCCTACCAACATACTCTACCACACCTTTTTCAATGTCTACTAATCCTTATGAAACGAAGTCGAAACCATTAACAAGTATAAGCGTCTACCACAAAACTTGCAAAGTCTACTACACCTTCAAACAAAAAATGTGAGGGAAGCAAATCAAATTTAGTCTATCGATCATAAGGTCAAAACCTTTGCTAAGTACACCACATATCCTACCAATAAAGTAAACAAGTCTATCAATCAAGTATAAGGTTTACCACGCATCATATAAAGTCTACTAAACTCTACAAACGGCTAAGACGAAGTTTACTACTTTGTCATTGATTTATAGTAGAGCCTACCACACAGAACATCAAGCCTACCAACATACTCTACCAGACTTTTTGCAATCTCTACTAATCCTTATGTAATGAAGTCGAAACCATTAACAAGTATAAGCGTATACCACAAAACTTGCAATGTCTACTGCACCTTCAAACAGAAAATGAAAGAGAAGCAAATCAAATTTAGTATATCAATCATAAGGTCAAAACCTTTGCTAAGTCCACCACATATTCTACCAATAAAATAAACAAGTTTACCAATCAAGTATAAGGTTTACCACACATCACATAAAGTCTACTAAACTCTACAAACGGCTAAGACAAAGTCTACTACTTTGTCATTGATTCATAGTCGAGCTTACCACACATATAATCAAGCCTACCAACATACTCTACCACATGTTTTTTAATGTCTACTAATCCTTATGTAACGAGATCGAAACCATTAACAAGTATACAGCGTCTACACAAAACTTGCAAAGTCTACTACACCTTCAAACAGAAATTGAGAGACAAGCAAATCAAATTTTGTCTATCAATCATAAGGTCAAAACCTTTGCTAAGTCCACCACATATTCTACCAATAAAATAGACAAGTCTATCCATCAAGTATAAGGTTAACCACACCTCACATAAAGTCTACTAAACTCTACAAACGGCTAAGACAATGTTTACTACTTTGTCATTCCTTTATAGTAGAGCCTACCACACAGAAAATCAAGCCTACCAACATACTCTACCACACTTTTGCGATCTCTGCTAATCCTTATGTAACAGAGTTGAAACAATTAACAAGTATAAGCGTCTACCACAAAACTTGCAATGTCTACTGCACCTTCAAACAAAAAATGAGAGAGAAGCAAATCAAATTTAGTATATCAATCATAAGGTCAAAACCTTTTCGTAAGTCCACCACATATTCTACCAATAAAATAAACAATTTTACCAATCAAGAATAAGGTTTACCACACATCACATAAAGTCTACTAAACTCTACAAACGGCTAAGACAAAGTCTACTACTTTGTCATTGATTCATAGTCGAGCGTACCACACATATAATCAAGCCTACCAACATACTCTACAACACGTTTTTTAATGTCTACTAATCCTTATGTAACGAAGTCGAAACCATTAACAAGTATAAGCGTCTACCACAAAACTTGCAAAGTCTACTACACCTTCAAACAGAAATTGAGAGACAAGCAAATCAAATTTTGTCTATCAATCATAAGGTCAAAACCTTTGCTAAGTCCACCACATAGTCTACCAATAAAATAGACAAATCTATCCATCAAGTATAACGTTAACCACACCTCACATAAAGTCTACTAAACTCTACAAACGGCTAAGACAATGTTTACTACTTTGTCATTCCTTTATAGTAGAGCCTACCACACAGAAAATCAAGCCTACCGAACATACTCTACCACACTTTTGCGATCTCTGCTAATCCTTATGTAACAGAGTTGAAACAATTAACAAGTATAAGCGTCTACCACAAAACTTGCAATGTCTACTGCACCTTCAACAAAAAATGAGAGAGAAGCAAATCAAATTTAGTATATCAATCATAAGGTCAAAACCTTTGCTAAGTCCACCACATATTCTACCAATAAAATAGACAAGTTTACCAATCAAGTATAAGGTTTACCACACATCACATAAAGTCTACTAAACTCTACAAACGGCTAAGACAAAGTCTACTACTTTGTCATTGATTCATAGTCGAGCGTACCACACATATAATCAAGCCTACCAACATACTCTACAACACGTTTTTTAATGTCTACTAATCCTTATGTAACGAAGTCGAAACCATTAACAAGTATAAGCGTCTACCACAAAACTTGCAAAGTCTACTACACCTTCAAACAGAAATTGAGAGACAAGCAAATCAAATTTTGTCTATCAATCATAAGGTCAAAACCTTTGCTAAGTCCACCACATAGTCTACCAATAAAAATAGACAAATCTATCCATCAAGTATAACGTTAACCACACCTCACATAAAGTCTACTAAACTCTACAAACGGCTAAGACAATGTTTACTACTTTGTCATTCCTTTATAGTAGAGCCTACCACACAGAAAATCAAGCCTACCAACATACTCTACCACACTTTTGCGATCTCTGCTAATCCTTATGTAACAGAGTTGAAACAATTAACAAGTATAAGCGTCTACCACAAAACTTGCAATGTCTACTGCACCTTCAAACAAAAAATGAGAGAGAAGCAAATCAAATTTAGTATATCAATCATAAGGTCAAAACCTTTGCTAAGTCCACCACATATTCTACCAATAAAATAGACAAGTTTACCAATCAAGTATAAGGTTTACCACACATCACATAAAGTCTACTAAACTCTACAAACGGCTAAGACAAAGTCTACTACTTTGTCATTGATTCATAGTCGAGCTTACCACACATATAATCAAGCCTACCAACATACTCTACCACACTTTTTTTAATGTCTACTAATCCTTATATAACGAAGTCGAAACCATTAACAAGTATAAGCGTCTACCACAAAACTTGCAAAGTCTACTACACCTTCAAACAGAAAATGAGAGACAAGCAAATCAAATTTTGTCTATCAATCATAAGGTCAAAACATTTGCTAAGTCCACCACATATTCTACCAATAAAATAGACAAGTCTATCCATCAAGTATAAGGTTAACCACACCTCACATAAAGTCTACTAAACTCTACAAACGGCTAAGACAATGTTTACTACTTTGTCATTCCTTTATAGTAGAGCCTACCACACAGAAAATCAAGCCTACCAACATACTCTACCACACTTTAGCGATCTCTACTAATCCTTATGTAACAGAGTTGAAACAATTAACAAGTATAAGCGTCTACCACAAAACTTGCAATGTCTACTACACCTTCAACATAAAATGGGAGAGAAGCAAATCAAATTTTGTCTATCAATCATAAGGTCAAAACCTTTGCTAACTCCACCACATATTCTACCAATAAATAGACAAGTCTATCAATCAAGTATAAGGTTTACCACACATCACATAAAGTTTACTAAACTTTACAAACGGCTAAGACAAAGTCTACTACTTTGTCATTGATTCATAGTCGAGCTTACCAGACATATAATCAAGTCCTACCAACATAATCTACCACACTTTTGAGATCTCTACTAATCCATATGTAACAAAGTCGAAACCATTAAATAGTATAAGCGGTCTACCACAAAACTTGCAATGTCTACTACACCTTCAAACATAAGATGAGAGAGAAGCAAATAAAATTTATTCTATCAATCATAAGGTCAAAACCTTTGCTAAGTCCACCATATATTCTACCAATCAAATAGACAACATTATCAATCAAGCATAAGGTTTACCACACATCATATAAAGTGTATTAAACTCTACAAACTG
>JAKUCM010006539.1:0-42465 GCA_023374145.1 Lepidium sativum | reverse complement strand
GAGAGAGAGCTTTATAGTTTTCCTACTAAACTACATTATAGTAAAAAAAATTGACCACACGATTGCATTTATTTTTGGTACACTAGAACCATATATAACTCGATAAACTTTATAGTACTTTTGAAATCTATTGTATCCAAACAATCTTCGATTTTATAAGTAAATGTCATGTTGTTGTTTTAAAGTCCAATAAATTTGCATTAAAGTTTTAAGGTTCTCGCGTCAATAAATAATACTCTTCTAAGATTTCTTTAGTTGAAGATATAGTTTTAGGTATGTGCAATATGAAATATTATCTTTTAGTACGTAGAATCATCAAATTTTAGTAGAAAGCTACTGAAATAAATACCAAGTCTTTATTCTTATTTGCATGTTATGGTCAACAAAAAGTGTTTTCCAAATGATTGAAGTCATCAAAAATAGATATAGAAACCTAAAAGCTGCAATATAATGATGAATGATATCTTACAATTGATTTTCAGCTTATTTGTTAGAACAATGATAACGAAAGTAATAAACAATTGCAAAAGACAGAACCATTAAGTTAGTGTTGAACATTATCATAACTAATAAGTATGTACTGTATCCATGACTGTTTTAACTTAAAAGAAAAGTGGATTAAATTTTTGGAGTAATTGTCAGAATTTGGTAAATAAAATGATTTTGTTAATACGAACACGTAAACATGTGCATACACATGTGGGGACCACCTGACATAAAACCATTCCCGCGCCATCCGAGATGGTGATATAATCTTCACCGCATGATTTAATCTCTCTTCATTCTCCACCGTTAGATCATCTTCGTTCTCTCTCTCTCTTTCTATCTCTAGCTTTTATGGAGATCGATCACTTCTCTCTGTGTATCGGATCTTCACTTCACTTTGCTGATTCACTTCTTTCTGATTACATCTTCGTTTTCTCCTTCACCAACTTCTGTCGGTTCTGCATTTTCTCTTCTCTCTTTCAGGTAATTTCCCTCCTCGATTTCTCAGATTTTCTCGGGAAACTGTCTTCAATCGGATTTGGTCGAAACGCTGCCTTTTTTTTTGGTTAAGCTATGAAACCACTCCCATGCTTGCTCAAGTCCTTCTTAGAGTTTATGTCTTTTGTTTTGGTTTGATGTATGAAGAATATAATCTAATTAAGCGCATTGTTAACCTAGGAAATTTTCTGTTTTGATTTCGATTCAGGTCGAAGCCTTGATCATTTTTGGTTTGTTGACTTTAGCAATTTCCGTTTATGAGAACGTCTTTTGATTCAAATCAAGCTTTTATTCGAAAGTTTTTTGCTTTTCTCCAATTTGTTGGATCCGTCAAATTCGAAATCAAATCTGAATTTTATTTTGTCGTTTCTCATTGTTAGTGATAGTTCATCATTAATGTTAGGAAGGATCATTCAGCTGTTTCTTCGTGGAGAAATAGGTCCATCATTAGTTTCTGAGCATTATCGAAAGATCTTGATAATCCAGGAGGACCACTTTGTTTTTGTACATTTTTCTTGCGTCTTTTTGTATCTTTCTTTTCTCTGATGCCGTGAGCACTCGGGAGAAAGACCAATCAGAATTGCTTTTAATGTACTTTCTGCTACGGTTGGTAGCAAATAAATTCAAAAGATTTGATGTGATTTATTTTGTGTCTTTGTTTAAATTTTCATAATGCAGGAAGTCATCTTCAAGCTATGTTGGTTTTTTAAGTGGGACTGATGAATCAAGTGGTTCTGTGACTTGCTACTACTATGGAATGCAGTCTGGAAAAGAGTTTTCCTGGTACTAAACCTTTGAAAACTCGGGCTGCTGGTGAGAATGAGCTTGTTAAGTATATGTCGAAGCTACCGGTTTTCTTGGAAAGAGCTGAAACTCCTAAGGAAAAGCTCTTGAGCGTTGGTGTTCTTGACTGGGATCGCTTAGAGAAGTGGCAGCATAGTAATAACAGGATTTCAGTGAAGGCTAAAATTCCTAAGGTTTCCCAAGCAGATTCTTCATTGCCTTTGTTTAGAGGTGAGTCGTCTGCTGGTCCAAGCCAAGTGCATAACCGTAGCTCCATTGGTCAAATCAAACATCGTAGCTCGCGGCATTCCAATCCAAAGTCAAGTGCTGTTGAAGAAACTGTTAAGGAGTGTCGAGATATCAAATGTATCCAGAAAAAGATACCCAAAAATCACAGATGTTTCAACGTACCGGGTGAGCAACTTGGTCCAACAACTGATGCACAAGGATTAAATGGATGTGAGAACAAGGATGCGAAAGGGAAGGTCTGTCAAAATATTGGAACTTCGTCACATAGTTTGAATCCAGAGGCTGGCATGAACATGGTGCTAAAATCAAAGGGCGATAGCCGTAGGAAGGGTGAAAAGAACTTGCGCCAAAGGAACCTAGATGGTCATAATGGAGAACTTGGTGGAAAACAGCAGGGGGAGGCTAAGACCTGCAAGAGGAGTTCGACTAAACAAGTCCGGGTTGTTCGTGGTTTTGAAGTAGATTACTGTACTCAGCATGCTTGCCCATTACCATGTAATACTGATGGCTGCTTAGCAAAGAGTAACCTCGTCTCCACTGATGCGGATCAGGACAAGGTTTCAGATGAAATATCTCAGTGCGCACCACTCTTAGCAAAAGAAAGGAAGACATCTTCTAGAGGTAAAATCACAAAAGACAAAGCATCATTTTTGTTATCTGTGAAACAGTCTATGGATGAGCCTGCCCAGAAACAAGATTCAAAGACGCCCAAAGCGACATCTGAAAAGGAGAGAAGTACATCGCCTTTTCAGCGGCTTAGCTTCAGTTTGGGTAAGGCCAGCAAAACTAATAGTGAAGAAGCTGATGTTCCGACAACTCAGCTAGACTCGATGGCTAACTCCACAGAGACTCAAAATGTGGCTCTTTTATCTGATGTTGACGGCTCAGATCACAAGAAACACAGTGAAAAACATACAACCACGACAAGCCATTTAAGAAGGTTTCTAGAACCTCTATTGAAGCCAAGAGCAATTCACTATGACAATTCCATGGAGCGGCCTAAAGGTCAAGGCGGACAAAGAATAAAATTGGGTATCACCGGATGCAAAACAGTTAATGTCAATGATTTAGCACACGAGAAGAAGCTAGGATCATCCATGGTCCGAGCTATTCTGCGGGTAACAGTTAAGAACAATCAGCCACTCTTCACATTTGCAGTGAACAAAGAAACCGACATTATTGCGGCTACACAAAAGAAAATGGGAAGCTCGGAAGAGGGTGAATGTACTAGTGTTTATACTTTCTTCTCTATTAATGACCATAAGAGAAACAGCGGGTGGTTAAACCAGAGGGGCAGAGGCCAAACACATGGTATCATCTCTAATGTTGTTGCTCAGATGCGGGTCTCTAGCTCTTTGCCATCTGGTTCCATCAGAGAGTTTGTTCTCTTCTCTGTAGAACTTGATCAAGAGAGCACGGAAAAGTCTGATCTGCAGTTGAAAAACGAGCTAGCTGCGATCATTGTGAAGATGCCAAGATGGTTTCAGAGGAGGGCATCATTAAGCACGGTTCAGGATTACAATTCATTCAATAAAGAGCTTGAAGATCATAACAAAGACAGGTTTGTTGACCAAGACATTGGTGCTACGGTCATACTTCAAGGAGGTGTTCATAGTATGCCTCATAAAGGAGGGCCATCGTCTTTGATCCAGCGATGGAGAACAGGTGGTTCTTGCGATTGTGGAGGTTGGGATATGGGCTGCAATCTCAAAATTCTTACAAATCAATACAACTTGTCCTCCAAGAACGCGACAACATCAAACTCACCACTCTCTTCAAACCGATTCGAGCTTTTCTTTCTGGTGCAGATTCTCTACCTAGTCCCAAACCCAATCTTTTTTTTTCTTCTTAATCAAAAACCAAAAGGTTTCAACATCAGATTTCTACGGTTTTTTCAGGGAGAACAAGCGGAGGAACATCCGTACTTGAGCTTTATACCAATCAAAGAAGGGATATATTCAGTTGTCTATAACACATCCCTTTCACAACTACTAGCTTTCTCCATATGTATGGCACTTGCAGAGAGTAGGAAAATGTCAGAGATCATCCTTGAGCACAAAAGCTCTTGTGATGAGCATAAAGCTAGAGGGAAAACAGTGTTAGTCCCAGACCAAAACCTGAAGCCTAATGGCAACACAGTTGGGTATCAACCGCCCCTCTCCCCTGTCGGGCGGGTCTGAAGTTTGTATTTTTACTTCAAAACCCAAATTTTTACTTGCAGGTATATGTGATCATATTGTTAGTGTTAAGCCTAAGGTAAAAGCAGTTGCAGGTAATAAGCAAGAAGATCTCTTTTAAAGTAGTTTTAGTCTAATGATCTTCCCAACCCTTAAGTGTGAATATTTTAGTATCTTAATACCTCCATATCTTTGGTCTACTTTCCAAATCTTTGGTTTCTGAAACTTCAAAAGTCTGACCCTGAAAAACTGAAGTCCTTTTTTTTATGTTGTCATGTCATTGATCATTGTCATAATAAATTTGGATTAACAAAAACGATGTTTTTGAAACTCACCCAGCTAATCAGTCAGACAAGTTCGTATGTTTGGAAGAAAAGGCATTCCAATGTAAATTATTGACAAATAGATATGTCATAGTTTTGCATAAAATTGAGTTTTGATTAGTCATCTTTATGGAATTAGTATTAGAAAGTGAAAAAAGATTCTAAGTTATAAGAAAACTATAAAAATGTAAGCCATCGTTCACGTGAAGCTGTTGTTTTTTTTTGGTCACAAAGACAGTGAGGAACAGAGTGGATTTTATAGCTTTATGCACTTTGAACTTACAACATGCAACATGGTAGACCCATCAATATCCAATCTGCCAGATACAAAAAAAAAAAAAAAATCATTTAGTTCATATAATTGAGAAGAATATTCGTGATTTCACAGAACGACGTATTCTTTTATTTTAATGATTATTTGGAACTCACAGAATATCTCATTTTACTAATAAGCCCTTTTGAATTTTATGTTTTATTGCACATTTATAATAAATATTATAAAGGTGCCAAAAGGTCTTGAGCCAAGAGTCGAAGCGAGTTTTAAAACACATGCAACTCTCCAAAACAAACGCTCCATAGTTTATAATAATATGATTATCTTCAATTAATTACAACTAATTGTGGTCCTGAGTTGATCAATTAAGAGTTAAGAGCATCTTAATTAAGGCTAAGATGTGTCCCCAAAAGGACAACAAACATCTCCTTAGCACACTCTTGAAGTCATCTTCTCTTACTTGTAGTATTTCTTTACCATGTTTATCATTAAGATCCTCTGTCTCCCCCAACCAACAGTTATTGTTCTTATAAACAATCAAAAAGTTGATTCCAATTGATTCCAAAATGTGTTTCACATATGGCAAAATCATGAAATTTATAAGAAAATTGGGCTTTTGCTGTGAGTATCATCATATGATTAGTATATATGTATACTACAAAAGCTTTTGACTTGCATATAAAATGCTTCATGGACCTCTTTCGTTTTGTTGGGTCACTCTTCTTTCCTCACTTTAGCTGTAAAGTCCCCTGCTTTGTGGGTTCAAACTGCACATATATTTTATATAAATAAAATGGTGAAACTTCTAACATTTTTTTACCAATTTTTAAAAAATCATGGTTTGTTTTTTTGGTTTTAAATATTAAATTTTTATACCATTCGAAATAATAAAAAATCATATAAGAAAAATTATAGCCAAACTTATTTATTGAAAATAAACAATTAATATAGGTGGTTAAAATAATGCAAAAAATAACCAAAATACAATCTAAGAAAAAAAACAGGATTACAGTCTCTAGCTGAAAACGGAAAAAGGCGACTTCGGATGAGGTAGTCAATGACATATCGGATTGTTGCAGGCACTAAGCATTTTCTTTAGTAAAGACTGCTACTTCTTTCTCGTTATATTAAATAAACAGAGAGTTGTAAGAAAAACTTGAGCAAGATACGCAAGTGTTTGTTGAAAGTTGAAGTGTATAAGCACCACAAAGTTACCGCTAAAGATTGGAGAAGTAGGTTCCAATGAACCTTTCATGTTTGGAGATACCAGGTTTCTTGCACAAAAGGGAAGAGAAATACTATGTGGTCATATGTGATTTAGCGGTTGAAGAGTAAAGAACACAGACTCGCTGAATTACTAATCCCTAGTTGATTTATGGATCTTTGGTTGGTATCTGTTACCGCTGCCACAAAGCTATATCCCAAAATGTTCTCTCGATCATTTGTTGTAGCTGAGTATAGGTATACATGTAATTGTATTACATGTATATTCTCTACGATCATTTACTTTGTTTTTGTACATTTTTCTTGCGTCTTTTTGTATCTTTCTTTTCTCTGATGTCGTGAGCACTCGGGAGAAAGACCAATCAGAATTGCTTTAGATGTACTTTTTGCTACGGTTGGTAGCAAATAAATTCAGAAGATTTGATGTCATAATATTTAATAAACATGTAATTGTATAGGTATTTGCATTAAGTCATAATATTTATCGAGAAATGATCAATAATAACCTTTCAGACTCTTGCAAAAATTAACCTTTTAATCATACTTCTTTCAAAAATACCTTTCATCTTTCCAAAATGTCAATTTTTACCCTTCACATTTTTCATATATTCTTCTTCTTAGACTAATTTTCTATGTGGTGGCTATATTCCTCTGTAACATCGGCCTATGACCCAATACTCCCCCTCAAATGGCGAGTGTATATCTTGAACTCCCATTTTATCAAGTATATAGCGAAACAACAAACGACCAAGCTACTTTGTAAAAAGATCAGTGAGTTGGTCGGTTGTGCGGACATGTCCAGGAGCAAGAATACTGGCTTGAAATGCATCTCATATGATATGACAATCATTTTCTCTGTGTTTGGAGCTTTCATGGAAGATCATGTTCTTCACAATTTGTTATGACAATTAAACAACACAACTTCTGGGTGTGGAACATCAAAAGTAGGTAACAACTCAATAAACCATTGAATCTCAGAGTATGTATAGGACATAACCCTGTATTCAGGTACAACAGAAGATCGAGCAACCTATCACAATTAAAGAATTCCTTTATCGCTGCCATAAACCTATATCCCAAAATGTTCCATGACGCCCTAAAGAACTCGACGAAATAACCATCTAGGCCAAAGATCTTGTTAAGAAGGAGAAAGATTAGCATACGTTGTATTTCCTTTTCCATGACTGGCCTTTGCAGCACAACCCTAGCTTGATAAAAGCATCATAAGGAGAGTAGTTTCCACAGATCCGCAACAAAAGCAAAAGAATCAGAGAGAGAGATGCCTGGCCTAAATTCTACTGAAATAGGTTGTTGAGTGAGTTTTAAGGTTCTCATTCCCACTAATCATAGTGCCAGCCGAGTCTTGTAAAAAATGAATGTGGTTACGAGATTGGTGAGAAATAGTCATTTTGTGGAAATAAGTTGTGTTTTTGTCCTCAAGTTGCATCCAATATACTCTCGATTTATGCCTATAAATTTCTCCTCGAATTTTATAAGTGTTAGCCATTTCTCATGCTACTCAGACACCATGGTTGTGGAATTAGAGAGAAACTGACATTTCAATAGTTCTAGTTTATCAGCTTGGTCCTTGACTCTTTGTGGTATGCCACTAAAACCCCTAACATTCATACCACAAAGACGAGGTTTTTGTTGTTTCAACGCTTTAGCTAGCTTGTATTGTGTTGGATCAGAGATATCATGTGCAACCCAATGAATAATGATAGTCCGAGTGTGATATGGGTAGTTGATGACCTAATGAAAAAATTGAAAGTGTTTATTTTCTCTGTCACCCAACTGAACGCATCTTAAACAGACAAAAAGCATGGTCGTATTGCTTTTGCGCAAGAAATTTGCAAACAAATCATGAAAAGTTGTTGCCTAATGTTCATTTATCAGTGCATGATCTATCTGCTTAGATATTAGATCCTCAAGCATGATCTATCTGCTTAGATATTAACTCGAAATAGCATTCTCAATTATCCTTGAATTTTCAGGTTAAAAATGTGTATCTATAAACGCTCCAAAAAAGGTTCACTACACCTTATTCAATCCCTAGTCATTTGCTATCCGCACCGGCTATTTAAGCCTCTAATGTTTTAGGCAAAAAACACACTTAAAAAAATGGTTAGTGTATGGCCATACAACCACTCCTCTTGGCTCGAACCAAAAGGAAGGAATTATGTGCTCCATGTAAATGCAGATCATATGAAATATTTGTCATGTCAACTACAACAAGGCCCGGGTCAGGTGTTGGCATAGAGGCAGTTGCTGAATTGGGATTTTGGTCAAGTATAGAAGAGGGTGACTATCAAATGAGTAAGGGAGCATTGCAGAGTCTCGACCTTCCACGAGATATATTACTCGAGAATGAGAAGCACCAACCTTTTCATTCCTAGTTTCTTTTTTTTGGATCTACTCTACCTAGGAAGTTGGCTCTTTGATGGTGCACGCATTTGAACTGTGTTGATCAAAGAAACCACTAAGGCTTCAGGCGAGTCATAATTAATCTACATGCACTTGGTATTATCGTATCCCAACTTGTCACATGCACGACAATATGGGGGGTAGCCATAAATATGATAAATCTATTTCAAATTCTCTACCATAAGGCAAACCAAATATGATCTTTTTTGGGAGTTTTTCTAAGAGATTAAATTCAACCACAACTTTTGAACTTCTACATTCTTCTTTCTTTGTGTCTGAGGAGCAAACTGAATAGGTTTTCTAACTCATATATTTATTTGACTTAGCATGTCACGATGGAAGGGGGTAGTACGAGATACCAAAAAACTCAAAGGTGATCTGACCTCATGCTAAAGGAGGCTCACTAGGCTCCATCTCTGGTGGCCAAGGAGACACAAACATGGGGAACCATGCAATGTCCCAAAATTTTTGACTTAGGAGGATATAACGATTGTGCAGATTTGTTACTCTTAGAAGAAAGATGTTTGGTGAAAATGAGTTCACCTAAATTTGTGGCCCTGATCTAGCCTAGAGACACTAAAAGAAAAGTGTACATTGTTAGCACAAAAAATATGTTATCATACCTGTTATATAGCGTTTTATCAAATATTATGGCATCAACAGGTATGCTAGGTTCAACATATATAATTTTGCATTATTTGTGTGTGCTACAATATGAAGGGCATTGGGAGCGAGCAAATATATAGTCGTTAATTTTTCTTTAGCTGTGATGATATTTTCTTCAGCGATCTCAATAAAAAGAACACATGAGAGATGAGTGTATGGTTCTCTAGTGCACTCGAGCTTGGAGGAAACTAACAAAACAATTGACCTTTTTTGTGAATGACTGTCAGTTAGAGTAGGAGAATATGTTCAACCTTAGGAGAAGAGAGAACTCTAGCAGTCAGAGATGGGAGGAGTTAGGGATTTTATTGTCCACGGAAGTCGTAACTTGCATGTCAGCGAACTTCTACGAGGTTCTGCATGATGAAATCCTAAGTAGAGTTTTGATAGTAGGAGAATAACTACGACAAAGACTTCTGAAGCAGGGCTAGAACAATCCTAAGAAGCAAAAAAATATTGTAATAAAAATCTGTGCAGCAAAACGAAGGTCAAAGATAAAAAAATGCGACAAAATTTAGAAAGAATCAGAACTCTAAAATACAAATAATTCTAAATCAATATATATTTCAAAAAATTATAAATCAAATATTAATATTTTAATACTTTTTTGAAATATTTTTATAATAATTTAATATTAATTTTAATATTTTTATAATATTAATTTTTTGTTCATGTAAGTCTTTGATATCCTAATAGTAGCGTCTGATTTTCTACAATAGTGGTTCGCTTCTATTGGATAATTAAAAATTTTCAATTATCGTTCTACCTGAAGCAGTTCTCATTTCATGAAACTGATTACAGATCTCAAGAAAGGAAAAAAAAATTAGTTGGTAACATCTTACAAATCATAAACTTCTCATCCCTCCATCACGAGCTCTCACCAAATTAGGTTAAAAAAATTGGTTAAATATGTAGAATTAATTAAGAACTGAGCTCTTTTATATGCTGCGTATATTCATATTAAAAAAACTGGTTTTTAATATGTATTTCCGAATGAAAAATCAATTCACAAAGTTTTGATTTTAAGTAAAAAAATAAATAGTAACTCATAACTCAAGTGCTAAACTACTTCCACTATTAATGGTTAAAAACAAATAGTGGAATTCGGGTATGGGGTAATTATTTTATATTTTCACGCATGCACACATGACTTTGACTTTGACCGTTCAGTTTACGATTTTGTCCTTTATTTCGTATTATTATAACTATTTTGTATTTTCCCTACAAATAAATTTAATAATTTACAGACTTCTATAAGTATATTACCCGGACGTTTCACAGTTACTCAAGGTGGTCTTACTTCGACGATTAATCTCTGTTTTTTTATTTTATTTAAAAATACATTCTAAAGTACCTTTCCAACATTGTATTTTCCAGTAGTACAAATAAAAAGCAAAAGTAATGGTATCATTTAACATAAATGTTAGATAATTATGAATAACCAAAGCAAAAAGGCAGAGAGACAGAACCAAAAAAAAACATTGGATCCACAAGTGAAAGACTTGATTTGTGTTTTTTTCTTTTCCAACAGTATCATCTCCACTACGTTGCGCTTATATAAATTTTCTCCCACATTTTTCTGCAGATTCCTTTCCCTCGAGAAAAAGGAAAACAAATATATTAAGAAAGAAAACACCTTTTTTTTATTTATCTTTCTCTTCCGACGTCTCTTAGGCTTTCAGAAAGTGACTGAGTGCGAGACTCAGAAAAGAAAAAAGGGTTTTTGTCTTTCAATCTTCTTATATCTTTTGATCAAATAAGCTTTGAAACCCAAATGGGACCTCGTTGCTCTAAGCTATCTCTCTGTTGGTGGCCAAGCAATCTTAAATCAACTCTCAACGAAGCTCCTGATCTTGGTAACTAAAAATGAAGTTTTTATCAAAAACAAAACAAAAAGTGAAGTCTTTAGCTTCCTCGCATTTTCAGTCTCTCTCTTTCTGCTAACAAAGTTGAGATTTTGTTTTTGTTGTTTCGATAGATAACGGTACGGACGATTTGCCGTTGTTTACGGAGTTCAGTTTCGACCAACTACGAGCTGCTACTAGTGGATTCTCGACCGACAGTATCGTCTCCGAACACGGCGTTAAAGCTCCTAATGTCGTGTATAAAGGCAGACTTGAAGATGACCGATGGATCGCCGTTAAACGCTTCAACAGATCCGCTTGGCCTGACACTCGTCAGTTTCTTGTACGAGCTCTCTTAAATTTGACTCATTTTGTAATTTCTGCTTACGGGTCCATCAGTTACAGCTTGAGATCGAAATTAAAACCTTGCGTTTAGTGGGTGTGTTCCTACTTTTGGGTTGATTTTGTTGTTTACTGTTCTATTTGATTGATCTTTAGGAGGAAGCAAAAGCTGTAGGGCAGTTGAGAAATGAGAGGTTGGCGAATTTGATAGGATTCTGTTGTGAAGGAGACGAGAGATTGCTCGTTGCCGAGTTTATGCCTTTCGAAACTCTCTCTAAGCATCTCTTCCACTGTAAGGCTTTTCATCACTTTCAAGGGACTAGCAATAGTTTGCTTTTCTTATCGTGATGACTGTTTTAAATTCTAACCGAGTTTTTAGGAGATTCAGTTAGAAATTTTCTGTTTAGCTTCTGTCTTGGTGATCAAAAGATCAAGACTTTAATTGGTCATACTCATATCTAATCTATGAGAAAAGAATCATTGTTTTCGTTGGTATTGGTGGGAGATTTCCATTTTTGGATGGTAATTTTGCTTTGCAAACGAATTGGTAGAACTTATTAAATGTGTGATGATGACATGTAGGGGATAGCGAGCCGATGAAATGGGCTATGAGGCTGAGAGTGGCTTTGTATCTTGCTCAAGCACTTGAGTATTGCAGCAGCAAAGGTCGCGCCTTGTACCACGATCTTAATGCTTACAGGATCTTGTTTGACCAGGTCCATCTCGAGCTTACTATCATCTCCATACTCTTCTAACTAAATTTTATGTCTCTCTTTACTTAGGAAATGTTACTCCATAATTTATATAAGTTGCTCTTTGAGGATTCTGATAATGTGTTTTCTTTTTATAATATTGATTACAGGATGGTAACCCGAGATTATCTTGCTTTGGTCTTATGAAGAATAGTAGGGATGGGAAGAGTTACAGTACAAATTTGGCTTTCACACCTCCTGAATATCTAAGAACAGGTCAGTTACTGATGAGATGCAATGGTGTCAACTTATGTGTTTGCCGTTTGACAAAGGTATTATATTGATCTGACATATTGATGTTTGGTTATTAATCATTTAAGGGAGAGTGATTCCGGAGAGTGTGGTCTACAGCTTCGGAACACTGTTGCTAGATCTTCTCAGTGGTAAACACATACCACCAAGCCATGTGAGTGCACCATTCACAAGCACCAAACATGGCTCAACTTCTCTTGCAAAGAAGCTCATGATGAATTAGCTTCTTCTCCTTTAACCAAAAAGTAAAAGGAGATTAAGTTCCACATACTCTGCTATTGTTCTGCAGGCACTTGATCTGATTCGTGGGAAGAACTTTTTGATGCTGATGGACTCATGTCTTAATGGTAATTTCTCAAACGATGATGGAACCGATTTGGTTCGCTTAGCTTCCCGTTGTTTGCAGTATGAAGCACGTGAAAGGCCTAACGTGAAATCTCTCGTAGCCTCACTCGCTCCTCTTCAGAAGGAAACTGATGTATGCACTCACTAAAACACCTTCGTAATACTTATCAATCATTCAGGTCTGTTCACTCCCTTCTTATTATGTATTCATCTTTGGTATGTTCAGATTCCTTCTTATGTCTTAATGGGGATTCCACATGGAGCTGCTACTCCAAAGGAAATAACATCGCTAACCCCTCTTGGCGATGCTTGTTCAAGACTTGATCTCACAGCGATACATGAAATTCTCGAAAAAATTGGATATGAAGACGATGCAGGCATAGCAAATGAGGTATGTAGATGAACACATCTTCGATGAGGTCAATGACCTTCAAGCGTAGAGTTTTGTTGCAGAAAAAATATTTTGCTTTAGTCTTCCATTGAGATTTCTGTTTCATTTGCAATACAGCTCTCGTTTCAAGTGTGGACCGACCAGATTCAAGAGACTCTAAACGCCAAGAAACATGGGGATGCTGCATTCAGAGGCAGAGACTTTGTCACTGCCATTGAATGTTACACGCAGGTAAGAACCATAAAGTCGGTTACTTTCTTGAAACCCGAAATCTCAACTCAATCCTGTTCCCGTGTTCTCTTATTATATATGTAGTTCATCGAAGATGGCACAATGGTTTCCCCAACAGTTTTTGCAAGGAGGTGTTTGTGTTATCTGATGAGCAACATGCCTCAAGAGGCTCTTGGTGATGCAATGCAGGCGCAAGTAGTATCTCCTGAGTGGCCAACGGCTTTCTATCTTCAGGCTGCTGCTCTCTTCAGCCTTGGAATGGATAAAGACGCTTGCGAAACCCTAAAAGATGGAACTTCCTTGGAAGCCAAGAAACAGAACAACAGAAACTGAAAACTTCAAGTGTATAGGTTTCTTCTCTCTTTCGTCTTCTTTGTTTTCTGATTGGATTGTAAGAAAGCCTCATTGTCTTTGGTTTTCTAAGCATTATCTCAAATTTGTTGTTTCCAATTTGAAGAGATGATTCAAATGCGATCTGAATCAAGAGAAGAAGGATCTTTCTCGTTTAAGTTTAAGATCCTTAAATGTGATTTGAACAAATTGATTTCTTCTTTGAACATAAGTTAAAGAGTAGAGAAAGAAAACAGATTTTACATATCTATTGTCCACTATTTATCCATTACCGGTCTTCAAAGGCAAAAATGTTTGTCTGATACCAAAACACTATGACCCTCTTGATCCTACAGAGGTTTCAACAACCAAGAGTAGAGCAATATTATACAAGATGTAAATCTCACAAGTCATAACAATCTAAAAGCTACCAAGTTTTTACAGCTACAAAACGTGTGAATAATAAGCGACAGGAGGGATTGATTCAGCGATTGCAAGCGGCTCAAACAGGAGAAGAGCGAGGGCGTGCAGGTTGGCGGAAACAGAGAGAAATGAAAATTACTTCACTTGAGAATTTTGAAGTGAAAAAGCCAAGATACAATGAAGGCGAAGACCATAACCGCAAGTAAGAAGTTCATAACACGGCGACCATGCCAGAGTCCCCGTGGCTCTGTCTGAGTCTGAGGTTGTCCTGCAGTTGCTTGTGAATGGACAGAGACACTGCTCTCTGGGATTGACTGTTCACCAGCTACATTAAGAGCCATTGCGCCGCATATCTCACATGTCCTGCTCAGATTTATAGAACAGTATAGAAAATGAAGATCAGTATAGTGAAGAGAGCCTCTCTCTCCAACCGGTTTCTACTGGCTAAGACAATGTAAACACATGAAACATAAGCTAAACATGGCTATATGTATAATGTTGATTGGTAAAATTTAACTCTCTTAGCAAAAGGAACTGCAAGATTCTCAATGCAGCTGCAACATCAAAAGCCTCATAAAACTGAATGAGAAACCGGCTATAAATGAGAGACTTGAACGACAAACAAGGAACCAGAATGTGCAGGATTACAAGGACATGAGACACAACCTCACAACATAAACTCAATAATTAATGGACACAATAGATCCCAAATCTTTCTGAGAAGCAATCATAAGGATCTCTAGAACTCAGACAAGAAAAAAAAATCAGAGTACATAAAAGCAAAAACTTTTGTTTTCTCATAAAGCTTCATCTTTTGACAAATATTTTTCCAGGATCTGAAGAATTTTCCAGGAAAGAAAAAGATATATAAAGTGTTAGAGAGCAATTGAAGAAACTTACATGTTTCCTTTGATCTTGAACCAAGTTTCAGCACACTTACTATGAGCTACACCCAAATCACCTTTACAAGAGCAACCTAATTGCAAAGGCAAACCATAGTACTCTTCTTCTTCATCTTCTCTTGCTGCTTCATCTTCTTCTTCATCATCTTCTTCACCTTCTTCATCAGAATCATATTCATCTTTGCTGGTCTCTAAAGGTAGATGACAGATCCTGCAATCTCTACCACTTTTCTTCTTCTTCTTTCTCTTCTTCCTCTTTCTCCTCCTCTTCTTACCACCAAAATGTGGCTTCTTCTCCGGCACCGGAACGCCACCAGTCTCTAAATCGACCTCAGACAAAGAATCCAAGTCAGAGGAGTCACCGTCGACGCTAATTTCAACAGAGTACGGCGAGTCTGTTGGATTCGCCAAATGGTGATGAGATCCAAAAGCAAAAGAAGGCATTTTTTTCTTTTTTCTTTGAGGATTAAAGCAAAGGGGTCATGGGTTTTACGAGGAAACAAAAGAGAGAAATGAAGAAAAATTAAACAAAAAAAACAAAAAGCTAATTTTGTCTTCAAGGAATTATTACAAAATATTTAATTTATATATTTTAATTTAACTTGTTGCGAGAAGAAATGTTGGAGAAAGAGAAGGAAGAAGCTTTGGACAAAAGAGCAGCTTCTGTTCTGTTCTTCTTATAATTATTTATTTTTAAAGATTAAAAACAACAAATATTTAGTTATTGTTGTTTTTGTCTCCCTCAACTTTGGAAGCTATATTTCAAACCGAGGTACTTTCTTAACATTGTGAGATCCCGTGGTACGGATTCTTAATAACTCATCATCCTTACCTTAATATTCCAAAATTCCCAAATATACTTTTATATATTCAATAACTCAATTTTGTTCTTCGTCAGAGTGTTTTTTTAATTAATATTTATCACCAACTACACTTGTACTCAATGGACTATTTGTCATAATTATGCTTTTTTGATCTATCACATCTTCTAAATCTTACAAATTTTTGGATTGTAAGAAAGTAGTATTTATTTGTTTATTTATATTATTGTTTAGTACTTTCCTTAATTTCTTGAATAAGTTATATTGTTTTGTTTTATCACGGCAAGTGATTTGTTTCGTACTATTCTTCTATTCATGAAAGCAAAGTACTTTAAACTAATATATTACTATATGTAAAAATTCATTCTAACTTCGTACATCGCTTCAATAAATTGGATTGTTAAGATTTCCGATGATGTAAAAATGGTATCATAATAAATTGAAAGAATATAAACTGATTAAAAGAGAAAAAGTAGGTTAGTGAAGTGTGAACATAAATTGCAAATGAGATTGTGTTAAGCGAATGGGAACAGAGTATGGTTTGGCTGAAAAGTATATAAAAAAAAAGGAAGTGAAACTGAAAATGTTAAAAAAGTGAAGGGAGCATTGATAAAACAATACAATAGATATATCACTGTCATTGTCTGTGGCTGTGTCAGGGTTTTACTATGTTGGCTTCAAGGAAACTCATCGTTTCTTTATTATTTGTCCAATAAATAAATATAAATTTCACATTTTTTTTATATTTTAAGACAATAATTGGAATAAGAGAGATGCCCACTTGAACATTTTGAGATCGAATCCTCCGTTTGCATTTACAAAAACTTGGCTAATGGGCCGGCTATTTGTGGCCCAAAAAAAAAAAAAAAACAATAATTGGAATTAAGAAATGTAGATATCTTTTCATGCCATGTTCCATTAGATTTTTAATTACATCTTTTTTATATTGTGACAATATAAATTGAGTATTTTAGAAATTGTAAACTTAATAAGCTAGTTGTACCCCAATATAATCTGCCGTTGACAAAAAAAAAAAAAAACAGATTAAATTTGAAATTTACCTCATCTCAAGACAATCCCAAATTTACAGAATTTCATTTGGAAATCAGTTTCAGAGCTTTATGTGCAGCACATAATCATCCTTACTGCAGAAGACTTTATGCTGAAGAGGAGATAATAATCATAAATCACATCCTTATCACATGTCCTTGTGCTTAAGCAGCAATGAGGCTTTCAAATAATTGGAAGTTTGGGGATGGTTCGAGCTTAACAAAGTCAGGAAGAAAATGTTAAGAGTGTTGACCATGTGAAAAGTTTGGGTCTAATGACAAAACAAAAGTGTTGGTAATACAAACCAAAACCTGAAACTGGTAATCCAGGTTCTTATTCAAATGTTTTGAATCAGATGATCTCCTACAAAACAAGTTCATACTTAGTACAGCATAACCTTTGGCTCAGTACACATCAAAATCTTACTCAACTCGAGAAGTGTTAGGTCTTAATAATAAGATGAAGGAAAAAAAACAATCATCATCCAAAGATAGATCATTTCCTAACAAAGCTATTGACGAGTTCAAAGAAACTATCATTTAACAACAACTGTTTCTTCCACAAGGGAATACCAGACAAGAGAAACGGCAAACAGATGTATCGAGGAGTATCCACAACAATGGAAGTAAGCAGATCAGGCAGCTTGGACATCACCAGCGATTGCAGAGTCTGTTGCAGATACAGTCTTTGATAGGTTTGGGATATACTTCCAACAGCGTTTGTGAACTCCGCTTATCTTCTTTGGAGCTTCTGCAGCTCGCAAGCCTGCATGTAGGAATGTGTAAACGACTGGAAAAAGGCAAATCTATACAAAAACAAGACATTGCCATAACTGACAAACTCTTAACACCAATGCCAGTGTGATCAATGAGTTTCATATATGGACACTCTTAACAGTTCCACTCTATAACTCCATATACATGATGATAAAGGTTAAGCATTAAGTCTTTTTCTGGGAAGATCAACGAGGAACTTATCATTTCTAAACCCAAAAAAGGATTTGCATTTGAATAAGAAAGAGATGAAGAACACAACTCACTCACCATCTTTGTGAACAATACCCCATGCTTTTCCATGTCTACCGTCCTGCATTTGAATCCAGAATCAAACAAAAACTCGAAATCAATAAAGAAGCCCCTCCCCCCGATGATTTGGTTATAAAATCAATTTATCAGCACAAGGAAGATGATAAGAAAATCTTCTTTCAAACATGAATTAATAAAAAGATATCACCAAAATATTCAGTCAACAATCCAAGCCATCATCTATTGGCAGATACAATGAAAGAAGACAGAACTTGACAGTAAGAGAACAAACCTTGTAGAGATTAATCTTAGTGATTTCATAAGAGATTCCATTCCAATGAGCTTTAGCCATATGGTATCCGACTCCCCAATTGGGTAGGAACTGAGCAACCTCGATTAGGTTCTTCTTCTTTCTTCGTTTAGGTTTATTCAAATCGGAGCTAGGTTTTTCACTCACCGGAGCTGCCGCCGCAGAGAAATTCCTCAGGATGTTAAGCGAGAGTTTGAAAGCACCGATGGTCTCAGTTCTAGAGATTGCTCTGTTCATAAGTGTCATCGCCATTGTATCGTTCTCTCTCTTGCTCACCACACTGTTGAGATCGGCGATTGAGGTTTAGGGAGATGGAGAAAGAAAGAATCAGAAGTTTACAAACTGACCCAAATATATTTAATAATATTACAAATATACCCCGTTACTTTTTACTATTACACTAAAACCCAAACAATCATATGATCGATTCTTCCATTAGCATAATACAGAGACCCTTTCCTTGTCCTTTCAATGTTAGATATTTTCCTGGGATTACTTTTAATAATCAGGATGTAAACTTGAACTATATTTTCTTAGTAACTCAACAATTAAGAAAGAATACACATTAGTGTTGTTATAGAGACAGTCTCTTCCTAAGCCATAAGACCTCTAGTTCCTTTCATTTCCTCTCAATTTATACTAATTACAGTCATGCTTATCAATATTCATACGTTTCATTTGATTTATCTTCAAGTTGAAGATGGTGGCTTTGATTGGTTGCAATAAGGATCATTTGAAAACGACATATTTATTTTGCTATCAATCAGTATTTCATTTGAAACGAGCGTTTGCAAACTTTTTTCTGATTTTGTGATTGAACTTATTTTTGGTCGTTTGAGAGTGTCATTTGCAAACCGAACTAATTACAATCATTTTCCAAACAACTATCGTTTATGATTTTCAAATGATCATTTATTTTTACATTTATGTATAACTATGATTCAAAAAAGAATATATAATTCACATCATAGTTTTCTAAAAAAGTTATTCATTTATATCAAAAATGTTAAACTATATCTAATTATTTACTTTTTAGAATAATTACTTTAAATTAAATTTTATTTACTAACTTTTACCTCATTACACCTTTCGTTTGAAAATTTCTTTTGCCAACTGATATTTTCAAATAGTCACTTTTAAACGACATTCATTTCAACCGTTCATTTTTTCAAATGATTTTATCAATCAGACCCGGTAAAAATGTTGAATCACATAAAGTCGTGAAAAAGCAAAAAGTGAGAGCATCAACAAACTCCTCAAGATACACCAAGTGACATAAAACTCAACTTTTAAACAATACTAGAGATAATATCGAGCTACGCCCGGTTCTTATACTATATATGCATCTATATATATTTTTGTTTAACATATTTATTTTCTTATTTAAAATTTCGTAAAAGTTTGGTCTTTTTGTATCTTTATATAAATATTTTAGCAAGTAAACTCGAATATAATTATACATAATTATTCAAGAAAAATTTAAAATATTTTTGACAACTTTTTAATAGTTTTTTTAAAGTCTTATGAGTTCGACCAAGAAAGATAAATACTTTGTAAAACGGTTTAGTAACATTTTAAAGAAAATCATTTATTTGACCGGTTAAATAGGATTTAATTATTTAAAATAATGGAGAAATCCCGGGAAAATTATGCATTTTAACCACCAATATTCAACAATTGAAACAGAGAATCGCGAATGGAGAAAATTCTGCAATTGTAGATTCGAGATAGTTGTGAGCATTGGTCATATATTCATATTCTTTAGTTTCTTTTTAAATTTACTATGTTTGTGATTTTGATTAATAAATCATACTATCGTTTTCTATTTTCAATATCATTTTAATAGATTTGTTTGCTTTGCTTGTATTCATATATCAAATAATATATCTATTGTAGCATTATTCTTTAACAATATAAAGATAATATAATAATTTTAATATAAAAAATTTTCTGAAGCATCAGCACAAAAAAAATTGAATGACATGTCGATGTAAAAGTATTTTTAAGAAAATTTTAAGAAAAAATTTTCCGTGAAGCTGTAACTTAATATTTAAATCATACATTTAAGTAATTCACTTATATGGTTAGAGAATAATAATATGCATCTACATTTTTGTTTAGTTATAATAACAAATCAATATATATATATACATATTATTTTTAACTCATATTCCATTAGCTAAAATAAAATGTGTAACAAATATCTACATTAGTTTTAAATATGTTCATCAAACATTATCTTTTGTTAACAGTAATATCAAAAAAGTTTGATCTATTATTCAAATCCTATAAAAATCCAAATAATATTTAGAAGAAATAGATTTCAATGTACCTTGGAGTCCAAGAAGAGGAGTTCAATGCCCATTAGAATATTGCTCTTTTTGAAATTCCTAGCTTCCCAATGATGCAGGAGTCGTGCAATGACCTCTTCACTTCAGAACTGGCCGCCTATTACATCAAGGATATCAAAAATGAATGATTTGGAAGAGGGGACGATAATTTGTGGTTTCATATTTTGGTAAGTGGAGATGGAGGCGTTAATATGATGGTTTCTAATCTCTCAAAGAAGCTGAGGCGAAAGACTAATATTTGTATACGAAAATATAAATTTAATGTGAGATAGTGAGCTTTGGTGAGTAAATTACAAAGTGGGGGAGAATTTAATGTAACGTTTAGTTAATGTCTAACGTTTAGTCAATTGGTTGTGATTAAGGGGGGAATATGAATCAACTATGACATTGATCTCTCCGGTTTTCTTGAAAGCGTTACTAACCGTTACTAATTTACTAATGCAAAGAGACATACGATATATTACACATGACTTCTAATCAATAGCATAGCCAAAAGATTATTTAATTTAAATGACACATGAAAATTCATTTATATTACACATGAATCATATATTAAATAGGCATTATATATATTGGTATTTATATCAAATATTTTATATATTGGTGTTCTGAATAATATAACTATATGAAAGAGAAGAAGGATATAAAATAGATATTTTATATAAAATAGAATAAAAATGAATTAATGTTTTATATAACATATTTTGCTTTTATAATAATTAGAGATTGTGTCGTTTCTAAACCGGACCAAGAAGCTTTCGGTCATGTAAATCGAGTTGTAAAGAAGTTTCAAATGTAACTTAATTTAATGTGAGACTTTTGAATTTCCATATTACAGCAAGTGATGTGATTAAGCAAATAATTGTTTTGAGTTTTTTTTTTTTAAAAAATATTTCTAAAACATAAGCTGATGTGGCAACAATTTTGGCCATATGATACGATATATTATACTTCTAATCAATATATTGGTTTAGTATAGATTATAACATAATATAACTTAATTTGATGTGAGACATTTGAATGTCCATATTATAGTAAGTAATGTGATTAAGTACTTCTAATCAATATATTGGTTTATATAGATTACAACATAATATAACTTAATTTGATGTGAGAGATTTGAATGTTCATATTATAGTAAGTAATGTGATTAAGTAAATAAGAATTGTCTTTTGATTTTTTTATTAAAAAATAAAAAATTTCTAAAACAAAAGCTGATGTGGCAAGAAGATAAGAGTGATGTGACAAGAAGATAGGAATTTGAGAAATATGAGTTGGATGGCTTAAGAGGTCTCAAAACCTTGCTTTTATTAGTATAGATTGTTTTCAATTTTCCTCTCATGTTTTTCTTTCCTTAGTCATTCTCTTTTGCAGCCAGATCTTGCTTCTTCACATTTTTCTTACGTTTGTATTTACAACTCCAAATTTTTTTGAACGTTATTGTTATTCTTTTCTTTAGTTGCATTTTTCACCTAACAAACACCTTGCATGAACACTTCCCAACCTGAGATTGTGTCCTCTTTATACATATATCTTATCCATTGTGGTGCTGATAGTGCCATATATACCAATACGTGTCACTGATAAATGTTGCTGCACCCTTTGAATCCCTTTATGAGAGACCTAATATACCGTATCCATTCAGCATAAGAGTCCTGGAATGTGGTGTTGCATCAGTTTTAAAGGCTTAAATATTTCTCCTTACCGTACTAGTTCAACGTGGACATGTGAACTGGAATTTCCGTAATGGATATGTAATCTAATGGTAAATGTATGGCGATTGTTCCTCTTGTCACTTCGGTTGTATTGTTGTTTGTACTTAACTCACATAGAAATATCTCGATCTCACTTTTTTCAATACATTTCATCTTCTGATCAGAAATAAAATATTTAATTTACTCTATTTGTATAATAAAACTAAAAGATTTTAATAAAATAGGAAATGTTGAAAATTGGCATGTACTAATCATTTATCATGTAATTTTCATGCCACATTTTTAATAATTAATCTATCTTATTTGACTATATTGATTTTAGTGATTATGAAAGATTTAGGTGATTTCAATAATTATGGAAGATAGGCTTGGGAATATTGCCCGAATATCCAAATAGGAAATGACCGAAAATTCGGTTTCGGGTACCCAAAATGAATTAACATCTAATTAGCATAATTAATTACACTTCTATTAAATACACCCATGTTTTATCTTTTCACTTTCCACCGCTTTAGAGACTTTCATACAGAGGCTCAAGCATTAACAACAAAGAGAAATTAGTTTCAAAACACATATTACAAGTTGGAATCACACAATTCACCACGGTATCAAATCTCTCCTCCGTTGGCGTTTTCGAGAGAAATATCACAAGTAAATTTTCTTGTGATTTCATTCTCTATTTCCCTTAATTTTGGTCCAATATAACGACATATGACATTCTCGACTCATTTCTTCATTTACAGTCTTGATTTCGCTTTCTATTATATGTTTTAGTATGTAACATTGTTGATTATTCACTATTTATTTAAACGAAGTATGATACAAAGATCCTAGGGTTTTAGGTTATGAAGTTTTTTAGGGGCTTTTGATTTTAGATGTAGAATTCATTTGGTAATATGGTTTTGTTATAGTAATTGATACAATTTCCCTAAAATTTGATCCAATAGTAATATGTGGCTTATGTGATGTGGCTATCGAATCATCATGTCTTCTGTTTTGATTCTCTAATGCATTTTTAATATGATCATTTATTTTTCTAATTTGGTTCGGTGTTAGCTTCTTTTGATTTTACTGCTGGCTGAAGCAAAAATATAGACTCATAGATTGTTCAGTCTTATCTGAATTGAGTTTTTTACCTTGTATATCTTAGTGTATCTTGTGTGAGTCTTATCTTAATATGACACATAAAAATAAATGATGATGTAAGCTTTACAGAGAAAATGACTTTAACTTGTGTTGCTATGATTGGATGCTAGCTACATGCTTTGATTTATTGTAAGTTTGGTTTCATTGAATTGGTGCTTGTTGAAAAATAATTGTTGCTTGTGTTTTAATTTTATTGTATTTTTCAGTCTTATTATGTATTAATTTTAGCTTTTTATGATGTGCATATGGCATCTTTGGATCATCCACCACCTTCAACCACTAAAGATGCTGCTAATACTCCTAATTCTGGGAGTAAACAGAAAGAGACTGAAGCTCATGGCGATGAGTGTAAAGGAAAGAAAAAATAGCGGAGTTCAGTATGTGATAACTTCACTAGATCGAAGGACAATTACGACAAAGCTAAATGCAACCACTGTGCGAGGGTGTTCACTTGTCTAACCTTATCCGAGACATCAAATATGAAGAAACATCTAAGGTCATGCAAGCAATACAAGGTATGGTTTACTGAACATAAGCAAATGGTATTTACTAAGGATGCTAGGTTGCTTTTAGGAAAGGTATCTGATAAGGAGGTTAGGGATGCAACATATGAGTTGCTTGTAACTGTTGAACTATCATTATCATTTGTAGAGTGTCATCCTTGCAAAACCTTTTGCAGCAGGGTTAGGTTACCTAAACCACACTCACACATATGTGCAACCAGAGACACATATGAGTTGCATTCTCAAAAGAAAGCATAAATTAGAAAGCTTCTAGGTGATAACAAGCAAATGTTGTCATTGAAAAATGATATTTGGGTAGCTCTTTGTACAAGAGATAGTTATTATATGGTCATAATAGCTCATTATGTTAATGAGAATTGGAAACTGAAGAAGCTAATCATAGGGTTTTAAAATGTTCATGATCACAGAGGGGTTACAATTTCTAAATGCTTAGTCCAATTTTTGGATGAGTGGGGTATAAAGAAAGTGTTTAGCATAACAATTGATAATGCAACAACCGATACTAGTGCAATGGGAAAATTCAAAGAAGAGTTTAGATGTGTGGGAGATGAAGCTTTGGTATTGGATGATGATTACTTACATGTGAGGTGTGTCACACATATCCTTAACTTGGTTGTTAAAGATGGATTGACAAAATAGAGGATAGTGTTTATGGAATTAGGGATGTAATCCATTACATGAGATCTTCTGGAAATAGACATAAATGTTTGAGTTGCGGGTTGATACTGTAAAAATTCATAGAGGAAGTCTTCCTCTAGATGTAGGAACTAGGTAGAATTCAACCTACTTAATGCTTCATCATGTTGGGATAACCTTGAATCAAGTTACTTGTTGAACAACTTAGGTAGATAGATTAGATAAGACTGAGATATTTTAAGAGTTTATCTAAAATATAGTTACCCTAATGGGAATAGGAAATTATCTAATCTATATAAGGAGATGTCAAGGTTATGGTATAACTTGTGAGATTAAGAGTTTGAGAGTTTAGATTTTGACTTATTTTCCTAAGCTAATAAAGAAGAGTTATTTAGAAGATATCTAAACAAAGATTAAGTGTTATCTAAACTAATTATCTTCCAATTTTAATAAGGTTTTTAGTTTGAAAATCTATAAATAGAGATGTTGAGTTATGATATCTTCAAGAGAGATTAAGAGAATTAAGAGATTTTTGGTTTTGTATTGAGTTTTCGAAGCTAATAAAAGAAAGAGTTTTTTCTATATTTTCTTGTTCTAAATCGAAGGTTGAAACAACAATTGGTATCAAAGCTTAGGTTGATCGATTAAGAGCGAGTCTTAGTCATTAAGGAGAATTAAACAGGAGGTTTAGTGATAAGCATATCGGAGCCATGGGAGATAAAGATGCTATAATATTGGCGGTGAAGAACAAAGGTGGAAGAGGCTCTACCTTTATAGTATGTCCGATGTTAACTGCAACTAACTATACTCTATGGGCCATAAGGATGAAAGTATGCCTCAACGTACACGAGGTCAAGGTAATAGAGACTTCGTTGATGTTCAAGACAAAGAGAAATATCAATTTCAAGCTGAAGGGAGAGATAATTGGGATAAGCTTGAATCTTGTTACTTGATGAACAAGTTAGGTAGTTAGATTAGATAAGACTGAGATATTTTAGGAGTTATCTAAAATATAGTTAGACTGAGAGATTATCTAATCTATATAAGGAGATGCTAAAGTTGTGACATAACTTGTGAAATTAAGATTTTGAGAGTTTAGGTTTTGAGTTATTTTCCTAAGCTAATAAAGAAGAGTTATTTCTTTATACTTTAATTTCATCAATTTATTTCTTAAGAACTTCACATCAAGCATTGAAGTTCAAAGTAACTTTTGATAAGATGGAAGAGGAAGATGTGCTTTATATCTTATTTCTTAGAAACAGTGTATGGAAAAAAAAGAGTGGGACCTCCAGTTTTTGCTGATTGAGAATCAGTAGAAGCTCTTATGAAAGTATTGGTGCTGTTTTACAAAAGTACATTGGTATTGTCAGCTTCCACTTCAATATGTTTGTATTTGTGTTACAATGAAATTGTAACAATTGTATTGAATCTACAGTCTTATAGTAAGGGTAACAATATAACATTGAAGAGTGAAAAAATTGCTATGACTGAGAAGCTAAACAAGTATTGGAGTCCAACCAAATTAAAAAGATGATCATAAGTGTCTTTGATCCGTCTTAGAAGATGAAGTTTGTACAATTGGAGTTTTGAGAAGCTTTATGGTAAATACAACATGGAATTTGCTCAGTTAAACAGTGTCGTTATGGACACCTTGGAGAGATTGTTTGAGGAGTACAACAACAGACATAAGACTACAACGAGTGTTATAATTCAGCTCAGTCAAATATGAATTCATCTTACTCACAAGAGCAATCCATCTCAGAGAGAATGGAACCAGTTTCAGTGAACAATGATCTTGGGTATGAGATAATGGATTCTCTCTGTAAATAACTTGTGATTGAGATAAAATTGCAAGATGATAATACAAAATTATAAATTTATATGAAAGAGAAGGTAGGGAATCATAATCTTATGGTTGGAGCACATTATGTTGTACTATCTTGGTGGAAACAAAATTCTATGAAGTTTCTAATTCTGTCTGAGATTGCAAGTGATGTACTTGCAATGCAAATCTCCTCAATTTCATTTGAATCAACATTTAGTATTAGTGGAAGAGTTTTAGAGCCATCGAGGAGTTGCTTAACATTCAAGTCTTGATGTGTGTTCAACAATGGTTGAAGTGTGAAGTTCATGTTAATGACGAAGGCATTACGACAATACAAGAAATGCTTTCAGATGTTGAGATACAAGATGACCTCATGAAGGGTAAGAGATACTTTTGTTTATGGTTTAATAACTTATTTGTCAGTAAACTTGATTCTACATTTTAATAACTTATCTAGAGTTTAAAGAATTAGGAGAAGTTGGAAACTAAAGTCTCTAAAGAATGAGGTATAAGAATAATTGACTACTAATCTATTTTCTTGAATTTTTTGTTGCAATATGATCAAATGGTTTGATATGTTTCAGGGGGATTGAATGAAGAATTGGTTCGAATTGAAGTTTGTTTGTCAATTTTGTTGTTTTTGAATCTCTTTGGAATTTCTTTGAATTTGTTTAGATTATGTTTTATTGCTTTAGAATGATTATGTTTTACATATAGACATTATTCTCGTGGTTTTTATGTACAATTATCTGATTTTAATGTTCAAGTACTTAGAGATAATCAGATATTTCAGCTATAATTACCCGAAAATAGGAATTATTCATCGGGTTTTCACATATTTTTGGACCCGACCCGGACCCGAACCAGAACCAGAATCGAACCGAATTAATTTTGGTTTTTAATTAGGTATCAAAAAATTAGACTCAGCCTGGCCCGGAACCGGTGAGACCTGAACCGATACCAAACTGATTTAATATTGGTTTTTATATGGGTATCCAAATCATGGACCCGAAAGACCCAAACTTGATCGGGTTTTATCATAACCAACCCGAATACCCGTATGCCCAAGCCTAATGGAAGGTCTAATTGTTTTTATTATAACAAAGACCGCTATGATTCTATGTTGTTATAGTAAATAGATGAGATTGTTTATAGTCGGCTATATAATGATGATCTTGAGCTTATAAAGTCTATCACATTTTTATCATACATATGCAATTCAATGGGAGACTATAAGAATTATTTTGGGGTCACATATATAATCAATGTGTTAGAGACAATAAGTCAAAATTTATGTGGATGCATTCAGTAATTTCTAATTTGATGAATGAGCGAATCAGAAATTGTTTCTATGTAAATAAAAGGTTATGATCCCACATCAATTCTAATTAGAATTATAGAAAAAACTTTTTGCATCCCATCAACAGAGACGTTAAGGTATTATGGATTTGTTGTAGAAGATCCATCGTCAAAAATCTAGATCGCAAGCCATGTATCCCAAAAATATGCTTCCACTTATATTCTTATTAATTAGAACTATATGTGGATATGATTGAGAAATCATAAGGCTTTTTACAAGGAGAACTAAACATGGACCAACCAATTCGTACTCGGAGTATATCACCACGTTTGAGGAATACCAAGTTTAGAGACATGAGGTGAACGGAGTGGCTGAGATAAGGAGGAAATGTTGGATCTCTACTGATAAGAACCAACCCTTGTTATTCATTTTCTCAGGGTGCATCAACTTTGTATGCTCCTCACACGCTAAGTTAATACATTGAAGATTTCAAGAAACTAGCATATTGTCTTCTATCTAGTCAAGCCACTGACAAGGATCCTCAGCCACCTGGCCTACTTCACAAGCAAATAAGCTTACTAATACATGTGGTTGCAGATATGACACCATTTAGAACTAAATTCGAAGATGTCATATCGGATGTTCCTCGGTTTTCCATATTCAGGAAGGGAATTGACATTGTGATGAAGGGAATTGACATTCAGCTAACCTCAGAAATAATCTGATGACTGAAGGGATTTTTGCACTTGTTGAGAAGTGGCTTGAGGGAAGAGGTATACATGGGTTTCGGTTTACGATGATGACGACTTTTTCCTTCGGTTTATATTGTCAAGACCTTTCAATCGAATGGAGAATCCCTGAAACCGCTTCATCTGGGGTTTATAGAATCAGTCAGTTTGGTTCTGCTAAAACCCCTATGAGCTCCATTCACCACTTCTCTGGTTCCTCTAGTGCCTTAGTTTTTATATCTTAAATGAACGTGGACCTTCTAACTCAGGAAGAGGGTCTCTTGTCCTGACTAATGACGTGTTTATTTAAGAATTATTTAAAAAGAAAAAGAGTTTTATAGAGTACTTGTGAAAATAGTAGCACCATTGATCGATTGAGACTCTGTACTTGTATTCTGAATTCTTGCGCCATTGAAGTCGCTTTTAAATCTCGATCTCACTTTTCTTCATTACCACTCTAATCCATTGAGAAATCCAATTTAAGATATTTATCATATCTATCGTCGTTAGAAAGAAACTGGAGTTCTAAAGTACGATTTTGCATTTTGTCCAATCGGTGCTTCCCAGATTTCGCTTATCTTGTTTCCGTCTTTATAAAGCAAAACAATGGCGGATCTCAAACCCAGAATCGAGATTTCGTTCCTTGAAACCTTCATCTGTAGCGCTTTCGCAGCTTGTTTTGCAGAGGTACTCTTTCGGTTTTTATGCTCACATGGAAAATCTGAGTCGTTGAATTTTCTCGAATTCAATTTATTTTGCATCTTATCTCTTCAGTTTAGTCACCAATGAACAAGCCGGAGAAATTGGTTATCAGATTTACCGTCATTGTGATGAAAATTGAGCTTGGACTTAGAGCTGAAAAGCTTCGATAAAGCATCACGAACATTTCCAAGAATGTGGGCGTAGAGTCGTAGACTAAACCAACAAGGCCATTATTTAATCTTTCTCTTTTTGTCAGTAGAAGAAAAAGAAGCTACCTATTTTTGTCTAGTTTACGAATTTAAGTCCAATTCTAGAAATTTTTTCATTATGCTTTATCGAAATGAGCTACATTTCAACGATATTGTTCCAAGATATGACTTTTTTTGGTGTGTTACAGTTCCACTTCATTACTTTGTGTTATTTGTTTGCTTTACTACTCCTTTAAGTTTGTTATAGTCTTTAGTCAATTCCACTTCATAAGCCTGTCTTATGGCCTAACATGAGTGATGTTGCAGTTATGTACTGTACCGTTGGACACAGCCAAAGTAAGGCTTCAACTTCAAAGGAAAATCTCCACGGGTGATGGTGAAAATTTGCCTAAGTACAGAGGCTCAATTGGTACTCTAACTACCATAGCAAGAGAAGAAGGTATTTCCGGGCTTTGGAAAGGCGTCATTGCCGGACTGCATCGCCAATGCATCTATGGTGGCTTAAGGATTGGGTTATATGAGCCTGTGAGTCTCAGATTACTTTCCTTTTTATGGTGCTCTTAGTTTTGTATGCTCTCTTATATCTGATTAATTGTTTACTTCGCTACATCTGGCCAGGTCAAGACATTTTTGGTTGGAAGTGACTTTATCGGAGATATTCCATTGTATCAGAAGATTCTTGCAGCTTTGTTAACTGGTGATTTCAGTTCTTACTTTCGATTGTCTTTTGGAAGTAATTTAAGTGAAAGATCACCATAATAAAGGGAACAATTTGTTTTCGTTTTTGGTGAAAACAGGAGCTATAGCTATTATAGTAGCCAATCCAACTGATCTTGTTAAAGTTCGGCTTCAATCAGAAGGAAAACTACCAGCAGGGGTTCCTAGACGTTATGCAGGAGCTGTCGACGCTTATTTTACTATAGTGAAGCTGGTTAGTAAACTAATCTTCAAATAACAATGTCAAAATATTAGTTAGCAAAGAGTTATATATAGCCTTTTAATCTACAAAACAGGAAGGAGTTAGTGCGCTATGGACCGGACTTGGTCCTAATATTGCTCGGAATGCTATTGTAAATGCTGCAGAGCTAGCTAGTTATGATCAAATAAAGGAGGTGATAATTTTTTTCCCAAAAATTGTTTTAGACCGGTGTTTGTTTAGTCTTTTTTTGTTCTAATACATCCATATATATGCAGACAATTATGAAAATTCCATTCTTCAGTGACAGTATTTTAACTCATCTACTAGCTGGTTTAGCTGCAGGCTTCTTTGCTGTCTGTATTGGCTCTCCAATTGACGTGGTAAGCATCATTTTCTTCTTTTACATGAATCTAACCACAAGATTACAAATTACTGGGCCTCAGCATTTTGGGTAGTGGTATATTTCATATTACTTTCAGAGAGGAATAATATATCTGAAAACGAAAGTGCTAAATGCCTAATATAATTATCTTTTTAGCAACGAACAAAAGAGACAGTACTCATTGAGTTTTATTTTAAAACTTCTGGCAAAGATTGATTATTGTCACATAATAATATCTCTTAGAAGGACAATGATATAGAATGGACATAGCACTACCTTGAATGTGACACTGATGTAGCATCTCACATGTTTGTGTCTTCCTATGCTTCTGATCTCTTGCTTGGTGATTTGACTTTGGTAAAAGCAGCATTACTAGATAGTGATGCTCTACCGTTGGAGATTAGATTGTAGGTGAAAAGAAACAAAATAATAACTTGTTACTGAAGGAAACAAAAATACTGTTGGTTTATTGTTTGTCCTTGTAACGGCCATGGTTCTTCTTTATATGTTGTTCCAGGTGAAATCTAGAATGATGGGAGACTCGACTTACCGAAACACAGTGGATTGCTTCATCAAAACCATGAAGACCGAGGTTGGTCTCCATTTCCAGTTAACATTTACCAATCTCTCTTGCGGTTTTAATCATGTTTGTGCTCTTTTTGGTATGATAACAGGGAATTATGGCATTCTACAAAGGATTTCTCCCGAATTTTACACGACTAGGAACCTGGAACGTCGTTATGTTCCTCACACTAGAACAAGTAAGTTAGATTCTTCTCCTATTCTCATTCACTTTTTCATGATAATAACCAATTTGGGTTTTGCTCTTCTTTCTAATCTTGTTCTGCCTGTTTCATATTTACTATGTGACAGGTGAAAAAAGTGTTTCTAAGAGAAGTCTTATACGATTGATTCTGAGTTCCTTTGTCGTAAAAACATACCTTATTACATAATTCCATTTAATACCTCGAATTGTTAGAGCATATAATTCCAATTACATTATGTGAGCCCTTGTCATTTAGATCAATATAGAAACATTTATTCCAATTCTGATAACTCATTATTTGAAAGACGGTCTCTCTATTCCAAGATTCTTCCAAAGCTCTAGATTGTCTTAACAGCACACGATATGACACTACTACAAAGAGTGAACTCAATGAAACCAATCTAAGCCCTTGGAACCAGGTATACTCTGGATTTGATGATTGATCCCTTCCCTTGATGGCTAAGCTTGAATCCTGGACAAACGGGAAACCCAACAACTTGGCCAGCAGGAACACGGCCATCCGAGAACCTCACGACGCTCTCCATGTACTGAGAGTGAAACTCGGCTCCTCGGTTTGCTTCAAAGTGACTTGGGGATGGGTCAAGTGCAAAGGCCAAGAGATGAAGCAGCCAGACCGCTTTGGCTAACCCCAAGAACTCTCCATAGAACTGGCTTCTTGGGTGGTTACCAGCGAGAACCAGCTCCCGCTGTTCCAAGTCTCCGAACAATGACTCTTCCATTTTGTGGTGTATAATCGAAAGGTACTTCTTTGAGCAGAACTTACCAAAATGGCAAGTCGGTAAGATCCCTAGCAACTCCATAGGATCCATTGCTTTCATATCTTTAAATTGAGCAAAGCAGTCACGACGGTATTGTTCCGGGTTGATAAGAGAAGAGAGGCTCCCGTCCATGTAGAACGTTTCATGATCGAATCCTTGGAAGATTTTTCGACAGATGTAAGACTCAAGTGCAAATTTTGCGTGCTGGTTCGGAACAGATGACTGAACCGAAGATGCAAACGCAGAAGCTGACCTTCCATCTGATGAAGCTGACGCGGCTTCAATGGAGCGAACCGCCGCTGCAATGTCCCAATGTGCAGATCGCATTAGAGACAATAGAATCCCTGTGAAAGACTTTGATGCCTCTTTCACCTGAATCATCGTCATCTCAAATAACTCCGGCACCGGAGATACAGCAACTGTTGTTCATGTTCCATCATCGCAATACTTGTAAGATTAAAAATTCAAAATAGTATATAGAATTTGGATTCGGATTAGAGAAGAAGACCTTGTGTGGTACAGTTAACTTTCCTGCTTGAAAGCAATCGGTGTTTCTTGCCTCCGTTACTGTTGGCCATGGAAGTGACCACTTTGACTTTCTCCTTCAGATTCTCAATTTCAGTGTCTTTCACCTTCAATTCTTTCTTCAGCTCCTTCACGACGGCCTCATACGGCGCAACCGCCTCTCTAAGCATTCCTCTGCCGGAGTCGTTTTTCATCCGGCTGCCGCCGCCGCTTCCGGTGCCTCTCATCCTCCTGAATCTTTCCCTCAGCGAACCAATCCTTCTCAGCTCAGCCACCATCGCCATATCAGCGTCGTGCATCTTCTCCGGATCCCACGGCGAATGTGCTTCCTGAAACGCCACGTAAGCTCTCTTTATAGCTGCAGCCGCCGTGAACACTTCCTCCATCACCATCTCCATCTCCTGCACCGTCTCCACACCCACCCCGTTCCCTCCTCTCTTGATTTTAACCCTAATTGTCTCATCTTTACTGAGTTCCTTCTCCATTGCGTCTTCATACTGAATCTCTCCTTCCTCTTCATCCTCTTCTTCAGTATCGTACTCTTCCCGGTGGTTTCCCGCGAGATCTTGCCGTCCGGCGGAGAGTGGATGCAACAAACAAGACGCCGTCACTCGTTGAATCAGATCCGTGAAATTGGAAACCTTGTTTGCCATTTCTCCTCGCTTCTTCGCCTTGCAATATTCGCCGCTCCTACTACAAACACCATTCAAAAATCAGTAATTGTGAGAAAAAGCCACAAAATCAATGGCCGGGAAAGTATTGGAAGCTTACCTGCGGGAATGATGATCGTTGTTCTCCGATCGCAGAGCAAATTTCGGAGGATCTCGATTAAACTGAACAGAGTACCAGTACTCAATGTCCTTGGGCTCAGTATAGAGACTTTCTCGATCACTCTTCTTCTTTTTGCTGCACAATGAAGAAAACCGTCTCCGACAGTCAACGTCACCGGAATAATTATTTCTCCGGGCGAAGTTTTATAGTTACTATATCCTTCTTTCTCAGATAGTCAAGTGATTCGGTAGAGAAGAAAAGAGCAATAAGACATGATTCATAATTACTGAATTACCCCTTGACAAATATTTATTTGTCAATGTCACCTTTTACGTTTTGACCCCTGAGTGCACATTGCATGGAGATCTTTAAGAGGAGTTCTTATTAATAACAAAATAAAAAAATTAGAAAATAAGAGAGAAGTAAAGAAAAGTTTTTATTGAAATATTTTAGAAAGCCAGGTGCCACATGAATGGTATCTCTTTTTTTTCTTTTTAAATTAAATTTAATTATTAAAATAAATATATTAAAATATTATTAAAATTATATATATATATATATTTTAAGAGACCATATTGGAGATACAAATAGCTTTTAGTCTAGAGACCGACAGTAAATCCACTTAAGACAGCTTATTTGCATAATTAGGAATCGAATCCTCTAACTACATTATGTAAGAATTTGACTGTTCACCCAGTTGAAAAAAAAAAAAAATACCTTTTATATGACTCGTAAAAAGCTCACCTCGAAATTAGGCTCTCGGGAAAAGTTATGGGTGTTTCCATAATTTGTTTTTTATCAACTCTTCCATAGCTTTCTTTAGTTTATTGTTTGATGCACATGCTCCTCTTTCAATTTTTCTTTTTATTTAAACCTTAAATATATATCCCAATAGTTTATTTTGGTGATAAATTAGCCATTTTCTTATTGTGGTTATTATCATCGAAGAGATTCCAGATCTCTAAATCAATATCGCGATTTTGCTATGAAAAGTAGTCATTATTAAGTAGTCATTACCTTTAGTATTTTTTCATATTAATCTCTCTTTTATATGGTCGAGGAAGTGATCCCATAAAATCATGACATGAATCTTTTTCCTTAATCCAAATCATATAGGAAATCATTGTATTTTTATATATAATATTTGAAATGGTATATCAAATATATATTAATAAATCCAAACATAACATATCATATAGTTAATTAACACAAAAAATATACTAATGAAAGTGAAAACGAAATGGAAAATAAGAAATTTGACCTGTGATTGGTGGGATTAAGAGAGCACAAAAGAATGCCTGGCAACATTTTCTCTGTCTCTCTTTAAGAAAACAATGAGATGAAGTGGAAGAGATGTAAAATTGAGGTTCAGAGTTTGGCAAATAAAATCATAATAAATTGGAAATATTTATGGAAGATTTTAGGAAACAAGCCAATGAGGAAAAAGGGTTTTGATGTGACAAGTATCAAACTCAATATTACATTATTAATAATATTATTGAAGAGTAGGATGTTATCCTTTGTTTTTGATTTTTGACATCTAGTCATTTGTTGTTTTATAGTCTATTCCTCTAAAGACCAAATCATATAAACTTCACTAGATACATCCAGAATCAAAATGTGGATCCAAGACGATTTCAATTGAAATTCTTACCCTACAAATCAAAAACTGCAGGATTTTTTTAAAAAGAAATCCATCTTCCATCAAAACAATATAATAATGAAAAGAAACTTTGCTTGGTCAGTAGATAGGATTTCTTCCTCTAAACCCTAATATTATTTGCAAGTTTGACCTAATTAAGAATAAAACTACATGTTACGATCTAAAAACAGAATTAGTGAAAGCCACTGAAGTGTTATTGTAAGCTTTCCAAGCGAGATTGTTGACAAATTCAGTACTATGTACTCCCATTACTCTGTAGATTCTTCTAAGTACATAAGTTCCTTTCTTATTTTGTTTTAGAAGAAACTAATGGACCAGAGTTCTTGTTTATATTATAGAAAACTTGCATTGTCAAATTTTCTATATTTTCCTTTTTTGAGCACTAATTTTGATTCCACTCTTAATTTACCACTACAAGAAAACATCACTAGATCCGACAAGAGTTCCGACGGGACGTTTGGGGTCGGAATTTTCCGACAACATAACCGACCAATATCAACTGATAATACAAACTTCGAGAAACGGTCGGTAGTTATCGGAAATTTCCGACCAAAACCGACCCCATACTTGGACCGACCGGTTTCGACGACGGTGGAAGGTTACTGTCAGAAATTTCTGACAGATTTTCCGACCACCACCGACAGTCAATAGTTTCCGACACTTATCGACGAAAAGTACCGACCGTTTCCGACGGGAAATAGGGGGAAAGTTAGGCGCGAAACCAATTGTTTGCGTATACCGGAGCCTCAATTTTGTTGCCACGCGGTCCGACGGGTTCCGACAAAAACCGACCGTTTCCAACTTAATATCACCGCCTTCCTCTCTTTCGTTTTCCTCCGCCATTTACAGAGACCTCCGACATTTACAGACGCCGCCTCCCCATCTTAAGCCTCTTCCATGACTGGAATCTCCCCAGATCTTCCCGAATTCCAAGCCCATGTAAGTTCCTTTACTTTTCTTAAACAATTTTTCATTTTGTTTCTCAAATCTTTGAAATTGATTTCGCGGATTTGATATATAGGGTTTGGGTAACGGTTAAATGCACAAATTGGTTGTTAGGGTGTGTAAAATTGTTTCGCGATTTAGGGTTTAGATGTTTGTGATTTTCATAATTTCGGCCATGATTTTGTAAAACGGAGATGATGATGTCGTTTACAGGTTTACGAGCACGATTTCGCGGATTAGAAACAAGATTTCAGTTTTGATTTAGCACTAATCCATGATTTTGCTTTTAAGTTTTATGATTTAATGATATTAAATTAAAAGCGGAGGTCGAAGGAAGTGGTCGGAAATTTCCTACCATAACTGACCGCGTTTCCGACAAATACTGACATGGACTTTCCTACCATAACTGACCGTATTTTCCGACAACCATAAGTGGTCGAAAATTTCCGACCACTACTGACCACTTTCTCTTTTTCGACCATCTCAAACCGACCACTCTTTTTCCGTCAATGTTTGTCGGAAAATGGCATTTTCCGACCATTTCTGACAGTATTGGGCATCAGAATCCGCCTTGTTTTCTTGTAGTGGACTAGTTTAAAATTATCATATGGCCTCTCACAAATTACGAGAAAATGTGTTGGTCGGTGAAGTCTTTTAAAGGTTCATCCCTGTAATATCTTCTAATGTATTTACATTCTTTCTCTTTTATTCTTTTCTACTCTTTTTCATTTTGCCCATTTTGTTTTCTTCCTCCACACGTTACAGTTTCAACTTTGGTAACGTGAATTTGGGATCAAATGTTTTAATATAAATTTGATTCAATCAAATCAAATGAAAATACTCTAGTTGTACAGTCGACAAATTGGATTGAGAAATATCTTATGTAAAAAATTATAATCTAATTTATTATTTATAAAATTTCTATGGTAATATTTGTAATTAGTAAAATATAATTAAAAATATTATGAAACAAATTACAAGTTAACGAAAACTAATTGTTTGATTTCTTAAAGAATGAAAAAACTAATAGTTTTATAGTTATGTTTTAAATTCCTATATTATATTTAATAATAAAATTTCTATTAATAGTAAGAGATGGTTTTGTCACGAAAGTTAAAATAAAAAAGGTGGCTTTTCAAAAAAAAATTATTATATAAAAGTTTTCTGTTTCTGAATAAATGATATTAAAAAGTTTAATATAATTTTCATGAAATATAAATAATAATAAAAATTAACATCTAAGTAGTTATGAGAAAAAAGATACAAACCACCCAATAAACACGCATATTAAAATTGGTTATATATTTAAGTAAAAATAAAACACCAACTTTTGTAATATTAACTATGAAATGGTTTCTTTATATTTTAAAAATATTTTTATATTTCTAATCTTAAATTAAACTTTTTTTTGTTTTAATGATTTTATTACTTTTAAATTATTAAAAATTAATTTAGATTTTTTAATTTTAATAATTTATAATTTAATTCATTCTTTATAAGATGGTTGTGAACCAAATTTTTTTTGTCAACATTGGGCCACAAATGGCTGGCCCATTAACCAATTTCTTGCAAGTACAAGCGGGGGGACTCGATCCCAGGATGTGCAAGTGCGCATGCCTCTTGTGGACTTACCACTTGTCACTAAGCTAAATGTCACTTGCTTGTGAACCAATTTGTCAAATTTTTTTATTTCTTATAATTATTTTCAGTATATTAGTAAAAAATATTCTTTAAATTGACATAATAATTACATTCTTTATTTTACATAAGTAATTTTTATTTTCCTTATAAATATTTTTAAAATATGTATTAGTTTTTCAGGCTGATTTAATGTTCTAAGTATATTTGCTCATTATATTTAAAAAAATTATACATAATTATAAATTAGATAGTAACTTGATAAAATTATATAAACATAACTAAACAATAATGGATCAATAACTAAAATTAAGTAATATGTCTATAAAAAAATTTGCTTGATAAATATATATATATATATAATATTGTCGGTTAGAGTTATGCTACATAAATGAGTTTTAAATATTTAAAACATATTTAGGTTACACACACACAAAAATGAGGCAACTGAACAAAAACATTTATTACTTGTCTAAAACCATTTCATAAGACATATAATATCAAACAAGTGACTGTATGACATTTCTAGCAACACTTTTTCATCAATACAATCTTCTTGACATATTTGATATAGTCTTATGATTTGTTGTTGGTGTCAACAATATAAATCAACATTCTCAAATAATTAATTGATTGTTTCCTCTGGTAGTTTTGGTATATTCCTCTATGTACCATCGAAGCTTGGATTGCTTTTACAATGTCCTCAGAAGTTAATTCTCATCCATTATGGATCGTTATTAATAGTGTTACAATATTTAATATATTGTAAGTTGGGAGGATATACCATTCCTTGAACTATAATGATCTAGTTACTTAAGATTGTATGAGCTGCATGAATTGTGATGCCTTCTTATATTAATGACGTGAAGAAGTTGGCTTTATCTATTGATATATCATTTGAGATAAAATCCATAGTATTAAAGTAATGTTTTTGAACCAATAAAATTATGTATTTTGATGATTACTATGATTGAACCGTTTGAACTTTCTTCATAAAATTTATCAATATTAAATATGAAGAAAATGTGTCATCCATCATTCTATAAACATAAAATGTTATAATGATTAGTTACTTGAGTTTTGAAATATTTTGTGGAATGATGTATGTTTTGATCAAGCAAACATTATTATTCTTAAAAGAAGTGTCTTGCAAAATTACTAGTTTATAATAAATACAATAGAGAAAATAAAATTGAGTAATAATACATACCGATAATGCAATGTTGTCATTGCATAGATAGGAACTAATTCTAGCTTGGTTCTTGATTTTTAAAAGTTGTGTTTTCTTAAAAAGTCAATGAAGATTTGTTTGCTTGAAAAATAAAACATATTCTATTATTTATAATTGTTTGAAATAACTTTCAAAAATATAAACAATAACTACTTTGTAGTTAGCTATTTTATGAAAATACCAAAAAAATAACACTTAACTGTAAAAGAAGAAAAAGAGAATTACTGATTTGACAAACAAAAAAAAATACTAACAAAAATGTGCTATTATTTATTTCTTGTTAGTTGAACTTTCATGAATTAAAAGAAAAGAGATTATTATTCTAGGTTGTTATTAGTGGAAACACAAAACTAATAAGACAACATAAGTTTTTTTAGTGTCAACTAGTCTACTGACTTTTAAATCTCACTTCTACAACTACAGGTAGGGGGTTCGATCTCTGGTGTCAAGAAGATTTATAAAGTGACTACACCACTAAGCCACTTGTTCTCGGCATAAGACAACATAAGTTAAAAGATGACAATAATTTAACTACGAAAAAAAATCAGTTTAGTTTTTTACACTTATATAATGGATTTCTTTTTTTCCACCACACTCTGTTATAAAAACAATCAGTTTTTCATTTTTGGTAGGAAAAAACTAAAGCTGAATTTTTTAAAGATATTTTCAAATAAAAGGTTTTATATTGTTGAAATGGAATTAAGATCGTTTTAATTTGTTGAAATGGGATTAATATTTATTGTTTATTTTGAAGAAAAAAGTACAAAAGTGAAGTGATCCAATTATAGAAAAAAATTTCATATATTTAAAATAACAATAAAAAAACAAAAAATGATATTTGTCAAATGTGAATTCCAATAAAAAGAAATTGTAAAATTTTAAAATAATACCAACTAAATAATAATAAAAATATACGAATGAGAAATTACTATGAAAATACATATACTAAAAACATATTGGTACTATATTGACATTTCAGTAGTTTGTAATGATAGGTTTTACAATAGATATTAAGAATTCTAAAAGAACACAATTATAGAATTTTCAAAATCAATAACAAAAAGTAAAAACAGCAATAATTCTTTATTTATTCCCACTAACGGGAGGTTCCTCTTTACACATTGAATGGATATTTAAAGAAAAGTCGAAATGTTTGATGAAAAAAAGAGACAATACAAACCTTACTGTAAAAATAGTTACAATTAATATAACCTAGTTATAATAATAATTAGTTGTTATATTTTACATACATTTAAAATTCTTGATTTGATGTCATAAATTACATCTATAGCTAGCAGACAAATATTGACAAATGACATAAAATAGATGAGAACCATTTCTCCTGTTTTTTTAGTGTTATAGTACTATTTAAATGATTTATTTAATGATAAATATTTTTAAATTATCCATTGAATATGAAAAAATACAGTAGATGCTAAATACTTTTAAATTGTCCATTAAAAATTAGATTGTCTATATAGCTTGAGGGTGATTCTTTATATTGTGATCTTGTATTAATGCTAATACAACATTTAAATTTTGTTGTATGCAATCCATATAAATTGTTTTCAAATAACAAGCACCAAGGTTTCTCTCTCTCTCTCTCTCTCTCAACAACATTACTATAAACATATTTATTTTCTGAAAAAAAAACATTAGGAATTTTTTTCATTTTTAAAATGTTTTTTTTTAAAACTTATGTATTGATATCATCACTCTAAATGTCTTTGGCTAAAATTGATAATTATATATATATATATATATATATTCCTTTTTAAAATAGTGAGTTTTGTAAAATAATTTCAAAATGATAAAATATCTACAATCAATTGAACACAATTCTGAATTCATCAAAACCAAAATGATAGAGTAACTGATAGTTAGTAAAAGACAATTTTGTATTCAGCAAAATCAATGATAAAAATAGATTTCAAAATGGATATAACTAGATTGTAAAAGATACAATTGAAAAGATATTATAAAAGTTTACAACAATATAAAACATATGTATAGTGAAAAGATACAATGAAAAGTAACCGTATAGTATAAGACCATAGTAATTTTAATTATATATATTATATATACATGAAAACTACGACTAAAAAACACAATTGTACATTGTCTTTTATTAAGATTATTATTATATAGAATTGTATGCTTTTTTTTTGTCAGATATAATTTCTATACTACTATATTGCCGTATATATTTTACTTTGTCTCTCTTTTCTTTTTGAGGAACAAGTCTTTTTGATTCAAATAAATCAAACGAAATTTATTGTAATTGTTGCCGTTGGCAAATTGAATTGAAACATATATTATATAAAAATAATCATCTGTTTTGTATACTATGGTATAACTGTTGTATTAACTTTGTAATCCGTGTGAAATTTGTTTAATAAATTTTAGATCACTCATTATATTTATAACGGTGGATATGTATATTACAAAAAAAAACAAATATTGTAAAGTGACTTACTAGCCAACCATAAATACTATGGTTACAGTTTTTAAAATATGCATGTATGTTCTGGTTTGAAATGACTAATGGTGGACGAATTAATGATTTGGGAAAGCAAAACTTTGAGCGCTTCAGCTTCACCAAATATGAATTATTGTATAAATTAAACAGTTTTACAGAAACATCATTATACATAAACTAAGACCATCTCTAACTTATGAAATTTTTATTTTTGAAGTTCTTAATAATAATATTTTAATCTTTTTACAAAAATTTAGTTTTCTATTTAAATTATATTTTTTATTTTTTTGTTTAATCGGGTAAATACATGTGAAATTTGGATCTCTGGTGAATTTAGATTAATTTTTTAAACAAAAATACAAGAAACGTATTTATTTCTCTTTCCTATTTTTTATATCATTTAATAGTTTTTAGTAAGATATTTACTTAAAACTATGGTTGGAGATACTCTAAAGATATTCGTCGGCTCATTTTTGTTTGTACACCTTTTTTTGCTATAAAGAATATTAGTTTCTGGACAATATAATCCATTTTGAACCCTCTTAGCTATTACAAAGTATTTGGTTTGTTTTATCACGCTTATAATTTCTATTGTATCATCACACTTATAAATTTTTTGGTGCTACACTCAAAGAACATATTTGATGTTGTTAGAAGCATTTATATCTTTGAATAGATATTGATTACTCTGGATTTGATTGTTGATCAAAGCTATAGTTAAATCTTTGTTCAAGCTGATGCATATTTGAATTGACTATTTGATGCAAAAGTCTATTTAATACCGTTGTTTTAAATTGGAAGTATCCAAATCCCCAATTCTAATTTGGTTGATTGTGATGGTTGCGATGTGTATTACAACCGACAATCACTAATCATTGCTCAAACATTAAGGGGGGTGTTATTAGATCTATATTTTAGAAATTTTTTAGTAACTTGAAAATAATGAAGATTTTAAAGTTTTCTATATTTTAGAAAAAATTCTAATAACTTTTTATGAGTTTTATCTTAAGATTTTCAAAATTTTCTGCAGAATATTAAATGCTCTTATAAATTCTTACATTTATCAGTTTTTACATATAATATATATTCAAATATTAAATATATTTACAGTG
>JAKUCM010006538.1:0-27897 GCA_023374145.1 Lepidium sativum | reverse complement strand
AAATACTGCAACAGCCAACATTATCGTGGACTCGAATAAACCCAATTTTCGGAAAACAAGACACCAAAAGAGCGTTTGGTTTCAACAAACTAAGACATAGAGGATTGTGGCTTTAGTTTTTACCGACATACAAACTGTTTGTAAACATGAAAACAAGACTCAGGAAAAAATTTATGACCCTCCAAAATTTAAAGACAGCATAAAAGTAGACTCACAACAAGATCCGGTACAAACTGTGTGTACAGGTGATTTCAAAAAAATAGCACTGGACAATGAAACCAAACATATGATCAGACTCTGTACTTTTAAACCGACACTCTGTATAGCCCTCTGAGAGCAAACCAGGGATGCAACACCGAAGTGAAACTAGACTCTGACTGACGCTGACCTTCCACAATTCTTAAGCTGCAATCTTCCATTTCCATTCCTGTATTTTTGTGTTTCAGATTTAATATCAGATATTGCAGGTTTTTTATGAAGAGAGATTGTTTGAAGTCGAAGGGCTTTTACTACTTCTTACCTTCAGCTGAAGTTGAATCCCCCAGATGGAACCGAAGCTTGGTTCCCTCCAAACTGGAACCCAGCCTGAGAACCACCAACATCTGGAGGTTGTTGTGGCTCTTCATCTTCCTCTTCAAGCCAGTATGTCTCCAGGATTTTAACAGCCTTCTCATAGATCTCATTGTTGTCATGGCTCTGAAGGTTCTCGATCTTTTCAAGTCCTTCTGCATCATCAACCAGCTGAGCGTAATAGTTCATATCCCCTGTGTTACCCAAGGTCTTCTCTGACTCTCCCACCTTCAATATGTTCTCCAAACCTTCAAGGCAGACGGTTATGATTCTTGGATCTGGGCATACCAGGAGATCACATAAAGGTTTTATGCATCCTTGTTCCACCAGGTATCTGTATAATCGACGAGAACAGAACATTGATATATTGATCCAAAGTATATAAGTGAAAAGGTACTAGTAGAGGAAATTTAAAAAACAAGTGACATACTTGATTTGATCATGAGAACCACCTGAAGTAGCATTTGAAATAGCCCAGGCAGCTTCTTTCTTGATGTCAAATTCAGCATTTTGAAGTAGAATGACCAAGGGAGCAATCAAATTAGCCTCAACTACTTTCTGCAACCATAGGAAGAAAAAATAAAATTTAAAAAGACAACGCATGAATAGGTTACAGAGTCTGAATGGACAACAGTACGAAACACACGATGACAATAAGAACTACCTACCTGGATCTGATCTCTGTTGCCTGCTGTGATGTTTGAAATAGTCCAACAAGCTTCCTTCTTTATGCTTTTCTTGTAGTTTTGAGTGAGAAGATTGGCGAGACAAGGTAGCGCACCACTATTGATCACCCACTGGAAAGTTCACCAGATTTCCAAAGTAAAAAAATATAGAATCAATTTCAGATATATATATATATATATATATATATATATGTGTGTCAGGTTGATACACAGAAAAAAAAAAACAAATTTCAACAATATAACAGTTTATACTTGCCTGTTCGTTAGAACCAAGCATTAATTGTACCAAATATAAAACATACTAAATCATGCAATTGGTAAATACTTCATAACAACATATAACAAAAAAGGCGCATATTTCTAATGGATTTGACATGCAATTGGTAAATACTTCATAACATATACCAGTCTTTGATTATATAATATGCATTATATATTACTAACAATCTGAAAGCAAGTATTCCTAAAGGCCAGAGAGGTTTCAAAGTTCATTTCTGTGCTTATACAAAAACCTATCCTTAGCTGAAAGCAAGTAGCACAAGGTGCATAAAAACAGCACTTCGATTGTTTACCTGCGTTTGTAGATCATCTCCAGTAACTATATTTCCAACAGTGCGAAGTGCAGGGATTAGCACAGATGGAGAAGGATGGCTGAAAAATTTAGAGCAAGTGTCAAGGTATCTATCAACCCATGTGTGAAGAAGGCTGAAAGTAAAAAGAATTCGAAAAGGTACTAACAGGAGAAGTTCAACAAGTCTTTGGACAACACCAGCCTCGATGACAGCCTGGATTTTGTCATTGGTCCCATCAGAGAGGTATGAGAGAGCCCAACATGCATCTGTCAAGACTTCTTCATCATTTGAATGAATTAGTCGTTCAAGGGCTGGAAGAGCGGGTTTCACCTGTTAATCAAGCTTGGTACGTTAAAGTGAATACTGCATAAATACGTGGAACCAACAAAACCTGGATGAGTACAAAAGAAAAAGATCAAAAAAGAAGACCTGGTCAAAGTGAGGCTGAGGCTTGCCACGGCAGAAGTTTGATAAGGTCCATGTGGCATTTCTAAGCATAGACAATTTGGCATGCTCGTTCAGCTGACTGAGTAGCGGCACAAGAGCCCCACATCTAAGAACAAGATCACGGCACTGTGGTGAATCACCAGCAACGTTACCCAACGCCCACACAGCCTGCAAGTTGGACAGTAATATTGAGACCATGACTTTCTAATTTAACAACCTTCCATACTAAACCATAACACATTCCGTAACAGTCAGAAGTTCCATACCTGTTCACGAACATCATCGCTAGTGGAAGCGAGAAGCTGAACAAAAATTGGAACAGCATTGTGATCAATCACAACCTTTGTGTGTTCCGATGTTCCAGATGCAATGTTTGTTAAAGCCCAAGCTGCCTCGAACTAGAAGAATCATAGATCGTCAGAATTCATAACAGAAGATTACAGTGAAGACTGAATCAATTGAGAAAGTTTACTTGGATCTGAGGGTAAGCCTCCTTCTTAAGGAACTCAACAAACCGAGGCACAACGCCAGAACTTATCACTTCATCGATAGGAGGACTTCTCTCTGCAAATATAATACAGAACAATAAATAAAATTAAAGCAGACACTCAAACCAATACCAAAAGTAACAGAGAATATTAAACACACGGATTACCAATAGATAGAAGCTTCCTAAATTGAGTAGTGGACTCAAGCTGCAAGGCAGGATCCTCAGACCAAACTCCAGCGATCATATCCGGCAAACTCTCCAACTACACAGAGTTTCAAGACGATCATCAATAACAACTATAACAGTAATAGTAACCACTACCCAGAATCAAAAACTCTTCAAACGAACCACAAACGAAACCCTAAAACCTCACTACACGGACATATAAAACCCTAGAAACACATAACAAAAACGAGCGAATTATCTGAAACCCAGAATTTACCTTCTTATCAACGGAAGTGGCATGAGAAGCGGCGGAAGCTGAAGGCAAATCCGGAAGAGCTTGCATACCTTCACGTCTCTTCTTCATCAGACTCTCCTCACGCTTACTTTTACGGATCTCAACCATGTTGTCTTCTCTTCTCCGTCGTCCTTCCTCTGCATCTACAGCAACTTTGTACCGGTTCCGGCGAACCTCCGTCTTAGCGTTGGGTCTCAGCGACATGGCTGGGGCTAGAGGAAGAGATGTCGATGAACGGAAATTAAGTCGATCAATGCACAGAGAAAAGCAATGAGTGGTTTGTGAATAATATATAGATCCTGCGGAAAGAGAATAAAAAGAAACAAAAAACCCTAAAAATTGATTTGGGAGTGAAAAGTGAAGAGGTTCGAAGAGGCAGCGAGAGACAAGTTGACAACAGCGAAGAGCAAAGCACTCTTTATATTATTATCTTTGCATCCTTACAGAAAAAAAGTAAAATATCTTATATATTAAAATATTAAAATTGTCACACACTTTTATTATAATTTTTTTACAAACTATATGATAAATTTAACCTATAACAACCATTAGAAACAAGTTTAAAATAATTTTAGTTAAAATTTTTTATTAAAATTTAAAATTAATTATAGTTTAAATAAAAAACGTTTTAAAAATAACTTAGTCTTGCAAATGGCTCTTAGTCTTGTGGCAGGTGGTAAGTCCACATTGTACAACCAGAGATCGAGTCCCCCGTCTACATTATATAGAAATTTGGCTATTAAATCGGCCAACTGTGGTCTAATATAATTTGCTATTAAATCTTACGTATATACGTACCTTAATATAATTATAATGCGTATCTATTATATATAATACCTTAATATAATTATATTGCATTCATTAAAAAATAGAAAGATAATTCAAAGTATAATCTTATTTATTTTCTTAATCCCTATATGTTAAAGTGGCAAACATATTTGTTTTATACATGTTGTAAGCTATAGAATAAAATTAACTGGTTTAAGGTGATTTCATTATAAACTTTTATATTAATATTCAAAACTAACGAAGATTCAAAAAAAAAATTAATAAACATATATGAATTATAAATTCAGTTTTTAGTTCAATTGCGGTTTTAGTTTGGATTCGGTTTTTCGATACAAAGATTTAGGACCCAATTTAGGTATGTTGTGGGGTTCGGTTCCTCTAATTCAAAATTTTGGTTCTTTTGATTTAAGACTTATTCGGGTTTTTATTTTTGGATATGGTCTTGTTCGGTATATATCGAGTTCAGATTCATATATTTTTATACAAAATTAAAAATTCTAAAATATAAATTATATAGATACTCTACAAAATAAAAAATTTGTTCTTTACTTAATTTTGGTTTGGATTTTTGGGTACATATATTTAAAACTTATTTGAATGTTTTGTTAGGTTCGGTTCCATTAACTATGATCTATTTTAGTTTGGGTTCCAAATTCTAAAATAACATTTCGAACAATATCTTGAAAATAATATTTAAAAATATCAGGTCTAACAAACTAAATAAATATGGCTTTGAAAATTAAATTTCACATTATAATTATAACAAGGATATAATCTTAAAAAGTAATTATAAATTCAGTATTGATCAGTGTCTTTTAAATTCTATAGCGGAATGCAATTCATAATTTTGTAGAATCAAAAGCTTGAAACTTTCTTTCATATATGTACATATGTGATAGATTGTAGTAGATACGCCTGATAACTAAATATTTTAGGTTCAAAATGATGAAAGTATTAGAGAATGGTGTTTAAAATTTGATTCGAATTATTCAACAACTCTTTCATACAATTTAAGTTCAATTAATTGTTCTCTTACATAAATATTTGATAATTAATAGTGTGGTTAGTTGTGGAGTCATTGGTACCAACAACGTGAAATAAATTTGATTTATCTCCGTTTTATAATTTTAGTAGACTTTAAATTTACGGTTTTATTTATTTTAAGATTATTAATGGATTATATATTTAGTATATAGATAATTAAAATTTTCAAATATAAGTTTTTTGTAATTATTTTAAATTATCATACATTCTTTTGTTGGTATATAATAATTTACTTTGTTTTATTTTGGTTGCTCGAAACAACTTTTCGGTCGTATTTTAGGTTTGTTTTTGGTGATCGAATTTGTTATGTTTTTTTTAGTAATTATTTGCTTATTGTTCGTATTTCATTTGGTTTTGTATTAGTTTTTTAGGTTTTTTATTTTATTCTGATAACATCTATCAGAATGTAAATATATTTGTTAAAAAATATCAAATATTCTTACCTTTGATCATTAAATTAATAAAGATGTTTTTCACTGAAACCTTAAATTTTGCCATGATCTATGGCACTAGATAATATGAGTTCAAATCACAAACAATAGCAATTGGATTTTGTCATTCAATAAAAAAAAAACCCAAAGTTTGTGAACAGAGCAGAATAAGTAATTCAGTATTAACTTTGCCAATTAACAAAAGTTGTTGTTTGTCCATTGTCACACACTCACACTTGTCCTTGGTCTAGACCTTCAGTCAAATCATTCACTCTCTCATCGACTACATACTGATCATAGAAAACCAACCGACTGAAGTAAGATGAGGAGGTCATATGTTAGCTTAGCCATAAAAAGACCGCAATCAAAGCCTGGTAACATCGGCCACATAAACCGATTCGGTCCTCGGTTCTTAAAGAGTTTCTTGTGTGCATTAACCATATCTCACACAACTTATATTGATGATCAGACAGACTTTCTAACTACATCTTAAAGATCTCTCGAGATTCTGTTTATTCGGTGGTCTCTATGTAAAAATTGTTGTTACTAGGAGATTCTTTGTGTTTCTTGTTGTCTTCTATATCTTACTGGCTTTTAAGCTCTTTCAACATCTCCGAACGTTTGGGCTTATTAATGGGCTTTAAATGATTTTAAACGGGCAAGATTCAATAAGCCCATATATGATCTATTAGGGCACTTCAGTCATTTATAGTTCAGTATAAATTTAAACCAAATTAGGTTTTTTGTTGCAGAGGCCGTATTTGTATCGCGGAAAGCAACCCTAGCCGAGCAGATCTCCTCTCTCTCACTTTCCCCTTACTAAGGTTAGCATTTTTATCTCCGGTCGATCTCTCTGTATTCTCACTCTCTATTGTGATTGAACTGAATATTAGTATTGTGCCGTTGTTACAGAGATGGCCAAGTCGAAGAATCACACAGCTCACAACCAGTCGGCGAAAGCCCATAAGAATGGAATCAAGAAGCCAAGGAGACACCGTCACGCCTCCACCAAAGGAGTAAGTGTCTCTGATTACATGTTTAAACCTAATCTGATTCCAATTTATAGTTTCGGAGTTTGATTTTGTTGGTTTGTGAAATGTTTATAGATGGACCCTAAGTTCCTGAGGAACCAGAGGTACGCAAGGAAGCACAACGTCAAGAACGACGTTCAAGCTAGTGAAGAATAAGCTTTTTGATTATCTTGAGAGACATTTTGAGGTTTTTATTATGAATTTGTGACTTTCTTTAGACGAAAAGGAACCAATTTACATGTCACTTTTGATTATGTTTAAACAAATGGTTTGTGTACGCTCTTATCCTCATGCCTTTAATTTAATATCTGCAGTTTTTTATCCATATTAATTTACTTGCGAAATGCTTCATTTGATCTAAATCTTAAACTGCTAAGCTTGTTCGTGTAGTAGACCTGTAATCTCAAGTTCGAATTCAGAATTTGATGTACACATTAAGGGCTCTATCATTATACTGTGTTCTTAAATTGCATAAGGCTCCGAGTGAATATAGGATTTTGGATGATTCGTTTCTGTCTTTTGCTCTAGGTTATATACAGCTTTATGATGTTGCTCTCTTGCCCCCTTTAACTTAGCCGGTAGAGTTAAACCATTTAAGGCGGTTTACTTTAGCTGGTGTATGCAGAGTAAATTAGTGTATCTATCTTGCGTCTCTTGGAGCTTAGAACACTTGCAAATTATTGCTTCAATTAATCGTAATGGCAAAAAATAATGTTAAAAGTTGATGACAAAGGAACCCGTATCGTGGAGTGTTTAAACAATCCTGAGCTTGAGATTATCTTCAAATGTAGAAACAAGATAGATACTTGTGTTAGAAAACTGTCACTAATTTGATTTTTCAACTTCTCATTCTCTATAAATATCGAATTCAGAAGACTTAAATGTATGTATAACAGCTCAAATCATTATATACATTATACAGTATCGTTGGTCAAAGTAGACCAGATTCTAGAGGCCCATAATATATCATCCAATGGGTGATTTAAATTTTCACTTAGGTTATTTTGATTATCTGAGTAGTTAGATTATTTTGATAATCTGAGTCGCATTTTCAGGTTCTTTTGAAATGAAACTGAGACTTTCTTAGACAAAGAAACCAGTGTAATATCAAGTACTGTCTATTTAGATCTCTTATAATTTGGGAGTTACTTGATTCAATGACGCAATTCTTTCTCTTGTTCGTAGTTATGTTTACGTTGACCTAAATACCTGTTGAATCGATTTCTAAGTTCTGATATAATGGACACTGTTACATCTCATCATATGAAAATAATAACGAAACTAGAGCGACTTTGTTACATTATTTTAAACTTCTTGCAAAACAAATTGGCGATTTGCAATATTAAACGAGTTTAATTATCTATAAAGTATTTGATTATGAAATTTAATAAAGTTATGATGACGAAAGAACCATCGTCTATGCACACGAATGATACAAAGCTCGTGTCGTGGTTTCGATTCTTTGTCTCGCCTTTTTGTTGCGCTTCGGATAGATCTACCAACAACTTATAGCCACGTGGTGATTTATGTGACCACATAAGCCTATGCACTTCAGAGGACAAAGCTAATTTCACAGGCAATAAAACTCAATGTCACATCTGGCGCATCTTTATTGGATAAAACGTGCTTACCTACAGACAAAACATTTCCGCTTGTCATTTCGTTTACGTCACAGGCTGTCATTTCTAATGAAAGTAACCTGACTCGCGAGAAGAGAGCGCGTGTGGATCGCTTGATGGTTTTTTCGTGATTATAGGGTTTTTTGAGGGTTTTATTGGAATTTGGTCCATAACGTATGAAGAATTATATTTTTTTATCAGCTGCTTTAATTTTTTTTTTCCTTCTTTCTCTCTTCTTCCGCGTTTCGAAGTTTGGGGAAAGCTTTCGCAGAAGAAAATAAAAGCTAGAGAGAGAACGTTCATGCTTTTTGATGCTCTCTTCGGTAATTAGGGTTTTTTTTGTTTGATTTTGTCCCTTTTGGAGAATTGAATCTCCCGCCTATATCGACGGCGTTTAGCTCCTATCCTTTCTCGTTGCTCCATAACCCTAACTTTGCTACCGTCGGTCATTATTTCTACTTTCTGGGCTCGATTTGGTGTTGGTGGTGGGAAAATCAGTGATGGGCGCCCCGGAAAAGTCTCAATCTAATACCAATTCGATGCAGGTATGTCTCGAGGTCTCGCTTTCCTTTCTTCTTGGCTTTCTTGATTCGAGCTGGGGTTGTCTCATTCGTAGAAATTCACTTACCCTCGTTTCCTTGTTTTTTTTATGCTAAGGCACTCCCTTCGTCTTAGCTGTGTTATTTATTGAAGAAATTCATGGTTACTCAGCAAATTACTATCCAATTGAATAGGTATCTTGGTTCTTAGAGCTCACAGAAGATGAGATTTATCATTTGACTTGATTCTACAGTTCACGTGTTTTGATTTTATTAGTTTCCGTAGGTTAATCTTCATCCTGTTGGCTAGTGTAGCGTAGTTTCGCTTGTTTATTAATTGGTTGAACTGGAAGGAACAGTTTTGTTTGTTTTCTTCCATACACTGTGGGAACAGCCTGTTCACTTGGGTATTTATTGTTTAGAGAGTGAAGGTATATCATTTGAATGAAGATGGTAAATGGGACGATCGAGGAACTGGGCACGTAAGCATCGACTATGTGGAGGTCTGTTGTGAATTCTAATTGACTTCCTGAATTCCTCCTGCTGCTGGTATTCTGCAGCACTTATTATGTAAATAATCTTTTTGGGATTTCTAGCTAAACGGAATTGTTATATGATGCAGCGATCTGAAGAACTCAGTCTATGTGTAATTGATGAAGAAGATAACGAGACATTACTTGTGCATCCTATCAACCCTGAGGATATATACAGGAAGCAAGAAGGTAGCCTTTGTCCGTCATGGTTTAATTAGCTATGATATGGGGGGGGGGGGGTTTCTATGTTTTTAAGATAAATGGTATCCCTTTCAATTTCCAGACACAATAATCTCATGGAGAGACCCAGAGCGCTCAACAGAATTGGCTTTGAGCTTTCAAGAAACTGCGGGCTGCTCTTATGTATGGTGAGTGAAGCGTTTTCCTATTATCCAATTCTTGTGATCCTTCATTTATACATATCATTATACTCTCTACTGAGTATTGTTTTTGGTGATATATTCAGGGATCAAATCTGCACCATGCAGCGAAATTTGCATTTCAGCACTTTGAACAGTAAGAATTTTCTTCTGGAGGATTTATATTACTTGAGAACATCTCCGTTAATATTTACATACCTTAATATATTCTTATTTGATATTGATAGTAATGATAGGGCTTAAACTCGTTTGATTATCCGTAAGCATTTCGATTCAAAATAGCTGATTGCATACAGTTTTTAAGCGTGTTTATGGTGGTTAATATTGATCGTTATCTAAGCATACACTTTTCTTGTAATTTTTTATTTATTAATTACTGATAAAATCATATGTTATTGAACAGATGAAACATTTCACAGCTTACATAGTGAGTTGAGGGAGCTTCCTGCCATAGAGCTTTCTTCTCTTCCCTTAATACTAAAGGTTTTAAAATTATACTGCCCCTATGCTTGAGCGATGTTGTATATATTTTATATTATTTACTGCTTCTGTTCCTGTCTCTTGTGCGGCTATAAATGCAAAATGTTTCTAGGCATCAATCTAAAGTTGGCCTTTTTGCTCTCATTAGCCTTTTTACTGCCTGGAGGTTATATAGTATTTGACTCCCAAAACTAATAAGCCTTCACATTTCTATATTTATCCTCTTAGTTTGCATATATGTGTTATCATTCTGTGGAAACTTTCTTGTCTACTAATTATGTCTTTTGATGCTTAGGATTTGTTGTCCTACAGATTTGGTTATATTTTTTCATCTTCTTGCAGATTGTTTCAGAGAGTGGCATTACGGATCAGATGCGGCTAACTGAACTTATTTTGAAGGATGTAAGTTTTTGAGTATTCTTGTCCTATTAATTATAATTTAGTGTGATAGCTATGATTGCACTCTCTGGTAAATCTTATAGTGTGCTCAGGTTTTTCTTTAGTACTGTCAGTAGAGTAAGGGGTTTTTATGTTGACAAACGAGCTCTAGCCACAACATCTATTTAATAAATTTTGAGCCCTATTTTCTTCAACTTTCATCTTTATGTTACACAATTTTCTGTGATTTCAGTGTCCGCTTGTGGCATTATATACTGTTATAAAGGTTTATCATGTCTTTAGAAGTCTTATTCTCGAAACCTTCTTAACCTAATTTTTCCCTTGGTGCAGCATGATTTCTTCCGAAATCTGATGAACGTATTCAAAATATGTGAGGACTTGGAAAATGTTGATGGCCTTCACATGATATTCAACATCGTCAAAGGAATCAGTTAGTATTCACATATATATAAATGTCTTTTCGGCCATCCACATACTTCAGAATTATCTTTTGATGTCCATTATATCTTTTGTATGCAGTTTTGCTTAACAGTTCTCAGATCTTGGAGAAAATATTTGGAGATGAACTGATCATGGAAGTTATCGGATGTCTTGAATGTAAGTTTGATGTCACTGGTCGAAGTTAAATGATCTTTTTATTGTAAAAGTAATGACATGGATTACTACAGATTCTAGCAGTGGGTATCTGTTGCATAGACCTTCTAGATACTAATTAGATTCTGTTGGATTCTTGCCCATAAAATGCTGAGGATTCCTCTTGTGGTGTCATATCTTAAGCCATACATGGACGCGAAACACTAAGGTTTCTTTGATTATTAGGTGGATAGTTTCTTGCTGGATCAAATAGCCATAATCTTAAGGTTTTGCATTTGCGGCTGTAAAAGTTATAGCCAGTTGATGTTTATCTTGCTGGTTTCCTGATATTTAGTAATAATTGACACTGCATGTTGTCTCTCCTTATAGATGACCCTGGTGCTCCTCACTCTCAGCATCACCGGAATTTTCTAAAGGAGCATGTTGTTTTTAAGGAGGTAACACAATATTTCCTTATGCTATTAATTTTTGGGGTTCAGAACCAGTTCACATAGACTGTACTTAGGGAATATTAGAGACGTTTTCCTATGACAGTCACAAATATCCTTACCAGAAATGTAGAGACATTTCCTCTTTTGTAAGAAATGACCATGTTCGCCATAGGTCTTTTGGTAGTAGCTCCCTTTGGCTATTGGATCTGAGATTAATATATAATGTTTGGAATTTTATATATATTTTTTTAATTCTTTAGCATATTCCTTTATTTGCAGGCTATACCAATTAAAGATCCCTTAGTGCTATCAAAGATACACCAAACGTACAGAATTGGTTACTTGAAGGTTGAATCTCATAATTTTCTACAATCTTTTACGCCCCTTTTTCTATGGTTCTAGGTCTCTTACCTTCTGTCACCTTTTGCAGGATGTTGTTTTAGCTAGAGTTCTAGATGAAGCTATAGTTGCAAACTTGAATTCAGTAATCCATGCGAACAATGCCATTGTAAGTTGTCTGTATAAATGCTGCCACATGTATGACATTGTAAGCTTGCATTTCATATGTTTCTTTAACTAGGGTGTATCTTCTTAGGTTGTTTCATTGCTGAAGGACGATAGCACTTTTATTCAAGAGTTATTTGCAAGGTTGAGGTCACCTTCTACATCTATGGAAACCAAGAAAAATTTGGTATTTCCTGGCATCAAGAGGCATTTCTTATTTTGTTTTGAGCCTCGAGGGTTTTGTATTCGTGAATGACACTAAAACCTTGTCTTAGTTGAATATCTTGGGAGTAAAAGATTTTACTGAGATCCCCTTTCTCTGACATCGATGTTGAAAAGACCAACCTGTGACAATAGATGGAAGCAAAAGATCTCTGTTAGTAGAATATGGCGGTTCAGTTTGGTTAGTTAGACTGATGTGTTCACATTTTTGATAAAATAGGTATATTTCCTGCACGAGTTTTGTAGTTTGAGCAAGAGCCTCCAGGTGGTGCAGCAGCTGCGGCTATTTAGGTATGTACTCACCAGAAACTAAGTGCAATCGGTGGAGCAGCTTTTGTATTATTGTTACTGCCTTTTCTTGATCAAGTGCTTCTTTGGAAATGTCTTTCGTGACTTTTTCTCAATTGAATGCTTGTCTTTACAATGGTTTTTCAGGGACCTTATTAATGAGGGAATTTTTCATGTCATTGAAGAAGTATTGCAGATTCCAGACAACAAACTCATATTGACCGGGTATACAAATTTCACTAAGTAGACATAAGCTACTCCATTTCTAGTTTCTTATGCCTTTAAGAAGTCTCGGTGGTAAATTGCAAGCTATATACTCAAGATAACTATTGTTGTGGATGCAGGACAGATATCCTGATTCTTTTCTTGACTCAAGACCCCAACCTTTTACGTTCTTATGTTATTCGGACAGAAGGAAACCCCCTCCTTGGTCTCCTGGTAAATTACTGTAATTCTTATTAGCCTTTGTATTGCTTTTTCATTTGCAACGCTGTTCCTGTTTTCTTTCTTTATAAGACTGAGTAATATTGGGCTCTTATGTTTGGGTAATAGGTCAAGGGAATGATGGAAGACTTTGGTGATAAGATGCATTGCCAATTTCTAGAAATCATCCGAACCTTACTGGATGCGAATGCATTGTCTGGTGGAGCTCAGGTGCATCCTTGTTTCCTTTCAATAAATCATTTTCAGATAATTGGATGGGGTGGTATTCATTGTCTTGTCTAGCGTTATATCTGTTCATAATTAAGCTTGCCAAAAAAATAGTCTTTTTCTAACTATCCACCTAGAGCAGTTATTCTTGCATGTCCCTGGATAAACCTAAAACACTATAATCGAGAGTTTTATTTAAAATGATGGTATTATTGTTTACACTGTATTCGCTGTTCATCAAGATATCTGCTAGAATGTTTATGCTGTATTATCTTATCCATCTTTCTCTTCTAATTTGGTAGATAGACACCCTAGATTCTATTAGATATCTGATGCTTTTCATTTTAGCAGAGAGCAAATATCCTGGATATATTCTACGAGAAGCATTTACCTAAGTTAGTGGATGTGATTACTGCCTCATGTCCTGAGAAGTCGGGGAACAGATCTGAAGGTGCAGCCAGAAGGACTTTCACAAAGCCTGAAGTCCTATTAAATATATGTGAATTGTTGTGCTTTTGCATCATGCAAGATGCATCTAGAACAAAGTAATCATTATGATTCTTATTTTTGTTAATTTCTGTTTCATTCTCATGCATCATTCATTTGATATCTGTTGTACAATTTCTATAGATGCAGTTTTCTCCAAAATAATGTGACTGAAAAGGTTTTGCATCTCACACGGAGAAAGGAAAAATACCTAGTGGTTGCTGCTGTACGATTTGTCCGTACTCTCCTGTCTGTACATGTGAGTACATTTGTTTGAACCTGAGACGATATATTTTTAGTTATCTTGAATAATCTGAATGCTCCCTGTAGCTAAAAGACTGAGGCATATTGGTGTAGCTAATTATGTTTTTGCTAAATAATTAGACATATGCCAAATGCTTGCAAAAAGGTAGGTATCATATTGAAGGCTTTGTGTAATGGATGAAACTGCTTGTGAAAATTTGACCTTTTCTCCTGCATTGACGCTTACTTTGATTTGTTATGATGACTAGAAAAAAGCTCATTAGGATGTCTATTTCAGGATGATTTTGTCCAGAATTACATTGTTAAAAACAACATGCTGGGACCGATAATAGATGTCTTCATTGCCAATGGAAACCGGTACAATCTGCTGAACTCTGCAGTCTTGGATCTGCTTGAGCACATAAGAAAGGTTTTTATGTTTCTCCTTTTGCTTATCTAGTTGGGTATGTTAATTCTCATTAGGTATCGTTGAATCTTTTAATTTTTATGCTTAGGGAAATGCAACTTTGTTGCTCAAATACGTAGTTGATACGTTCTGGGACCAGTTATCCCCATTTCAGTCCTTGGCTTCTATTCAGGCTTTCAAGGTTAAATATGAACAGGTACTGCTTCTGGGTATTAATTTATACTTTGAGAAAATTTGTCTGTTTCTTTGTTTAACAGTGTGCCCACAGTGTTTAGAAAGTGCTGGACCGAAAAGCACTGCTGATGCGGTTGATCCAAGAAGAAGAGTTGACGAGCGTGCGTTGGATAAAGAAGAGGAAGATTATTTCAACGAAGACAGGTTTATTTCTGTATGTTAACACAATATTTATTTCTTTTATCCTCTCCATCTTTTCTCACATTTTAATACTGACAGCGATGAAGAAGATTCAGCCTCTGCTTCAAATACCCAAAAGGAAAAAACTGTTTCCAGTACACAGAAAGAACAACCAAAGCCTCACCTTTCCAATGGAGTGGCTGCAAGCCCAAGCACTACTTCTTCAAGGTATAGTATTTCCACAATGGGAATTCAGGAATTGTATATATATGAAACATCTATGTTATGGATTTATGGCCTGCTGCTTATTAAATCTGTAGTCCGAGGTCTGGAGGCTTGGTTGATTATGAGGACGATGAAGATGATGAAGACTATAAACCTCCTCCCCGGAAACAACCAGAAACGTCTGAGGATGAAGAAGGTGAGCTTCTTAGGCTGAAACGAAAATCCCCTTGCACAGAAAGAGAACAAGAATCGTCAAAGAAACCACGACAAGGTAAAAATTCAAAAAGGGAAAATGTATTTGCTGTGCTATGTTCAACTCTGAGTCACGCAGTGCTTACGGGTAAGAAAAGTCCAGGCACTGCTGGATCTGCAGCCCGATCAATAGTAGCAAAGGGACCGGAGGATTCAAGAAGTAGTGAAGAGAACAATAGCAGCAGTTCAGATGATGAAAATCATAAGGATGATGGAGTTTCGAGTTTGGAACATGCAGCATCAGATAATGGGAAGCTAAATGGGGAAGAATCTATTGTAGTAGCTCCAAAATCATCACCTGAAATGGCTGTAAATGGATCCTGAGATTTTAACGCTCTGGACTCTATAGTAATGGCTGTGGACGTCAGGCACTCTCATGGGGTGCAAATAAAATTTTCAGAGTTAAAAGACCGAGAAAGAGACATGAGAAACTGCAGAAAGAAAGCTTTGGGAAACCAACGGAGGAAGAAATGTATAGTGAGCGCCATTTGAGAGGTAACGGATTCTTCGTCCGTAGTGTTTGCAGCCGTTTTTTTCCCTTTTTTGCTTTACATTCATCTTTGAAAAAACTTTGCAAGTCTCTGGTCAAATTGCATATTGTAAGACATGGTCTATCAGCAACTAACTCTTCTTAATACAAGTTCCTAATGGTTTCCTTCTTTATGTATCTTTTTTTCTTCTTCTGGAAACTCGTTTCTCTTCGCTGTGTTGTTAGGTGGTACAGCAGCTAAAGTGTGTTTACTCATTTCTTTTCTTTTTTAACAGTTTAGATTTTACACATCAGCTATATAATTTTTTTGATATTTTTGTATTCAGTGTTTGGACTTGGCTTTTTATGTCATGAAATTCGATGAGACTTTGGGTGACGTGTTAGGGTTTAACGAAAAAACAAAAAAAAAACTCACTTATCTCAGCATCAGTAAATGATACATTCATACGAAAGTTTGCAAATCTAATCGACGGAGAACAAATTTTGGAGAGGCAAACGTACAAGAGTTTGATAATACTATTTATATATATATTGCTTGCGTGTTACGAATATCATATTCTTTCTCTTCCACCTCAATATTCAACACTCATACTTTTTTTTTCTCTACAATGGTTTTGTTTTAAAAAATTCCACCACCACACCCCACATTAATTTTATTTTATATTTCTATTTATTATATTTATAGTTTCATTTATATATATATATATATAAATTAGATATTATAAATAATAAAAAATCTAAATAGAAAGAGTCAATTTTAAAACAAAAAAAATACTAAAATTTAACATACAAAACAATACAATTAATAAAACACACATAATTTAGCAAACACATAATTTAAATAAGAAAACAATAAAATATACAAACTTAAAAAGCTCATTAACCACGGAACATTCCGAATTTATCCCACATGTGTTTAATTAGATCAGCTTGCAATTCACGATATACATTTGAATCACACAACTCGGATCTCTCTCACACACATATATATATATGGTAAAAAAAGACGATTATTAAATGAGTTCGTCTCATATTTTATGAAAATAGATTGATAACAGAAATATAGTAGAAAATATGATATTTTGTGTGTGTCCAAATTAAGTAAAAGTAGTTTCAATTTGTAGAGAATGAAAAATTATGAATTTTGGTATAAATTTTATAAAATTATATTAAATATTTTATAAGATATTGGTTCTCAAATTTTGTAGGGAACAAAAAAAATGTTTATTCAATAACCAATAACAATCTGACACGTGTTTAATCAATTTACAATTAAAAAAGAACCAATAGAAACGAGACATGTGACATTGTTGGGTGTGTGTGAATTGACACCATTTAGGCCATCTTAGCATTCACCCACCATTTAGTGTTAGGAATATCTTTTCCTTTATTATTTATTATATCTAATTCGATGTTCTGGATTTTACTTGAAACAATTTGGGCCTGGGGGTAATAGCTGCACGAGGTTGAACTTTTGTAGTAGGAGAGATGATACTTAAAGTTACAAATAATGTAGTTGACAAAAATATGTTAGGCAATTAGCAATGAATCAGTGGTTGTTCCATCTTTTCTTGAATGGCTTTGTAACATCCGAGACTGCATAATGGCAGCTTCGACTTTGAATCCCTGTATTTGTATGCTTTCTCGCAATTTGGTCCCACACATTTTTCACGTGGAGGAGGATAACTGAATCCATCAAAACATGAAAACACAGTAAATATCCTCACCATTCCATATACATGATTCTATACATATCATCTAGAATCTTGCTTACCTGTACGTTATCGGCTTGAAGATATCAGGAAGACCAATGTCTTCAGAAAATGTCATAGTTGTTCCACTTGGACCAATCACCAATCTGATTGTGTTTGATGCGAGTGTGCTTGATCTTGCAGCTTTCTCCTAGGAAAGGGAAATATGAAAGTCAAAAACGAGATGGTGAGAGAGAGAGAGTTTATATGAAATGTCAGCTGCAACAAAAGGTACCTCAGCTCGTTCTTCCTGTTGTTTTTTTATCTTCTCCTCTTTTCTTTTTCTCCCAGAGTCTTGCCCAAGTATTTTCCTTATAGCTTCAGCCTGGTGAAGAAAACGAAGAAGACGCATCTAATTGTCATTCGGCTTGGGTTTTGCATTACAACGTAATCAGAAAGATTGTAGTAAACTATACCTCGGCTTCTTGCGCAGCCTTCTCAGATTGCATTCGTCGTCTCTGTGCAGCTTCAGCCTTCTTGGATTGTTGCTCTACCTCGGAAAGCTTCGGTTTTTGTCCTGGAATTGTTCAAGGTTTACAGTTTCAGTATTTGCAGTCATCATATAGTTAACTGAAAGGGAAAAAGGTGCAACTCACTTTTAGACGATGTGCAAGGTAAGCCATCAGGAAATTCAAGAGATCCAATAACAGAAAGATCTTTTCCAGATTGGAGAGCCCGAGTACGTGTAGTGGGAACTTGTCCACTTATCGCTCCTGTCGGAAGTGAATCAACCATTCCCATGTTCGGCTTTTTCCTTTCGGATACCGTAAGTTTGTCTGATGAGAGATGTTCTCCGTCTACCATTTCATGACCATGACCGTGTATTCTTCTGCCTCCTTCACTCTCTTTACCTTCATGATAATCCCTGACCCTTTTAGACTTTAACTTTTCGAGGTATCTTATTTCCTCATCTCCATCATCATCACTTTCTGGTTCTGGGTCCAATGAGTGTTTCTTAAGTCCTCGTTTACTCTTTTCAGACGTGGATGCTCCATTCACATTCACAGACTGATATTGATGGGTCTCTCCTAAATGCAGTGTTTTCTGAACAGGTCTCCGCTCTACTCCATTGCCTTTTACCTTATTTTCATATGGCTTTAGTCTATTATCCTGCATTGCTCTTGGATATCAGAAAAGAAAGAAGTCCAAAGCAACTAAACATACAAATGTCTGATGCAGGAAAAAAATCGAAGCTTTGAATATAAGTACTAACCTCTGAGTTAGTTTGGAACGTACGAGTAACACCACCAAGCTTAAGCTTCAGTTTTAGTGTGTTCTCACTCACAGACCCACAGAGACTATCAGTGGTCGTAGACCTTGGGTTAGCTTCGTTGCTAAGAGCTGCATTTGCCTGTGTTGAGGGTGGTGGCATAAAATTGAAACTATGCAAGCTTTCACGCGGTCGACGAGGCAGAGCGCTTCTCCTTCTCCTACCCGTAAAGCCAGCTAAAGTAGAAGCAGAATTTTCAGAGCCCTCCATTATCCTTAGATTTTAAGGAAAACCTTAGCTGGAGCAGAATACCTGAACACAACAAGCACTGAACAGAATTAACACACGAGACATTGAACTATAAAAACTGCAAGAAAGGTCTATAAAGAAATTTCAAAATATGTAACAGACGTAGTCTTAGAATTAGACATTGCACTTTGAAATTGAGAAAAATCAATGAAACCAGAAGCAAAGTACAACGTAGCATCTTCGCAGAGTTCAATCAGTAGAATGATACTATTCACAACAGAAAATTGAGAAACCTGTCACTGAACCCACCTTCTCCTTCTTTAAGCAAAAAAGTCAAACCTCTGACACCAGTTTTCGTGGGAAAGAACAAGGCGACGGAAGAATTAGAAAGAGAGAAAGAAAGAGAAACAGAGGCAGAGAGAGAGAACTTACGCAGGAGAAACCCTAGGAGTTTCGAAGAAGAAGTCTCTGGAATGAAGGGAAGTCTGAGTGAATTGGCTTTAAGTGAAGGGTAAAAGTGGAAGAGATGTTTGAACCTTTTAGCCCCCAAATCTTTATCTCCTCCATTTTTCTGATTTTCTCTTCTCCTTCTCTCTTTCTCTTTTTTTTTTTTTTCTCTTTTTTGTTTTTTTTCTTATTTTAAGGGGCTTCAGTTCAATACCGTCCCGTTCAGATATCTCCGGCGAGCGTTTCCTTGTCGGGGTTTAAAGAGTTAAACGATTAACACTTTCACTTTTGGGTTGGGCCCTTCTCATTAAGTCCATGTATAAGCCCATTCATAGAATGATTAATTTTGGATTTTTGTATAAAAGCAATCAAGCATCCGTGACAGTGGTTCAATTACACCAACATCCAAAAACAAAAGTTCAAAGACCAGCTCCAAGGCTGGTTTTTAATGGTTTCTTATAATATTTGTGAATATATATAATAAAGATGGGTTAAAAAAAGGTAGAAACGATTCTTAAATTAGAGTTTTTGGAAACGGTTTTTATTTGTGATTTTCCTCCATTTCTCTTTCTCTCTCGCTCGTTGTTTCTCGAATCTCTTCTCCTCTATTTCATCTTCTTCTCTGCTTGTTGAGTTCTTCGGCTTCTACTTGTTGATGCATGTCTACTTTGCAACATCTATCAAAAACATCCATTTTCCCGAAATTTTTGATTTTTATTATAAAGTTTGGGATTTTGTAGATACTTGGAGTTGAATTTCGTTATACAGACATGTGGGATAGCGAAGATTGTTGCTATACTCAGCTAATCGATGGGAATGGTGAATTTAACGTTGATGGTTTGGATAATTTTGTGAAGAAGACGAAGCTCTCTGATTGTGGACTTTCTTTTGCAGTTGTTCATGTCTTTGTTTTTGATTGTTTGCTCTGTGATTTGATCGGTGTTGGTTGGATGTAGGTTCATGTCTAGGTTTATGTTGGATTGATGTAGTTTCTGGTCTTCGATCTGTCAATTTGATTCGGATTCGGAGCTTGGTAACATTGTTAGATTATTGTTAGATTGTTGGATCTTATGGACAAGGTAAGTGTTTTCTATGTGTGCAGCCATAATGTTTGATGAAATGCTTGAATGAAACTTGGAACTTCTTTTGTTTTTAAGATATCAGTTCTAGAACTTGTAGTCGGAAAAGGGAATCATAATTCTAAGAAAACTCAAAACACATCTCTTGGTTTATTGCGCAGAGACGGTGCTCGACAAAGGTGGCTGTTTCCGGTGTTATCACAGCGGGATATGAGCTGAAGCCACCTCCATATGCTCTTGTAAGATATTCTAGAATTCATTGTCAAAAGAGTTGAAAACGAGAAGATTAAAAGAGACCTAGATTATAGGTTTTAGTTTTGGTTGATATAATCATATCTTCGAATCAGAGTTTGTTTGTGTATTTTGTGCTTAATAATACAGTAGTGACATAAGGTTGTGTAGGTTTTCACTGACTCTGATATTGAAGTTATGATGAAACATGACTTTTTCTGTTTAAATATGAATAAGAACACAGTGAATCCTACTTAATTGAACCAAAAAATTGTTGAGGTTGCTACTTTGGAATCATATGGGAGATGTTTCTCACTTTGTGGCTGTTGTTGGGCATGTTTATTTTATTTTAGGATGCTCTGGAACCACATATGAGCCAAGAAACCTTGGATTATCACTGGGGCAAACACCACATAACTTATGTAGAGAACCTGAACAAGCAAAACGTAGGCATAGATTTAGATGGATTGTCATTAGAAGAAGTGGTGCTTCTTTCATACAACAGAGGCAATATGCTTCATGCCTTCAGCAACGGTTGCATCATGCCTATCCAACTGGTTTTTGTAATCATCTTTACGGTATTATGTCTTTCATTTGTAGTGCATTGCTGATTAAGTTGATTGTAGATGTTGCAGTTATTCCCATAATGTGTTCTAAAGAAATCTCTTCTTCAATAATTGGCATTTTCTGTAATGTGTGGGTTTGTATAGTGCTTGTGTCATGTAGTATGCATATGTCAAGAGCCTTTGTGTAGGGTTCTACCATTGGAACCCCACAAAACTTAAGAACTTCTCATTAGAGGTTCTTAAGTCATTATTTCCATTAAAAATAAGTTAAGAACCTCTAATGAGGTTCTTAACATTGGAGATGCTCTAATATACGGCCGTATTCGCCGTATTCGCTGTACTATTAATTTTTTTTTTCAAATAATCTAGTGACTTTTAAATTCCTTTTATATATGATGTATTGTGAAGAGTCGTATTGTATTCAAATTATACTACGATACCGTATATACAATTTCTATTTCTTATGATAAAAATAATTTATAGAATGCCCCTTTTTATAATTTACCTCTAATAACTTAATATTTTCCTTCTTCCCGCATACTCAGAAATTTGTATTACAAGACGTTAGACAATATTTAGCATAAACTCTTTCAATCTTTGGTGCAACCATATTATTTTGAATTAATGTTTTCATTACTTTATATTTCAGATACGATTTTTAAGTTTTTAGTATTTTACTTTTAATTTTTTTACTTTGAAATAGTATATATATTATTTTTGATAAATTATATTTACCGTATATTCCCTGCATAAACGACCTATACACTATACAATTATAGCGTATGTTAGAACATTGGCAAAAACTAAAGCTGACCAAAATAAAAAACGCTCCACATTCTGAATGTACACTAACCTGAACATAAAAATAAGAATCCGAAAACTGTACGGAATAATCAAAACAAGTATTCATTTCCTAGTAATATATATCTCAATGGTTCTAATATTGTACGTTTTAGTTTTGTTTGGGTCCGGTTTGTAATAGAGAACCAAAATACCGGAAAAAACCAAAATTTACTTTTACTAATTATACTAATAATATATAACAGTTTTAATTTGATATCCAAACTTGAAACCAAACCATTTTGACCACAGTTTTTAGGTGTTTGATTACATGTAATCATATCTTTAGGTGTTTGGTTGTTTTTATTAGAAATAACTATTTGGAATTGAACCGAATGAAAACCAAAATTATTTAAGGTATAATTCAATTCATATTTCAAATAACCATTAAAATAAAAATTAAAGAAAGTTGAACCAAACTAAACCAAACATTGGTTAATACTTATATAGTAATAGTATTTTCAAAATCGAAAGAACCGAAAAACGAAAAAATCAACGTGAACTGATAACTGAATCACAAAGCTAATATACACGTACAATTACGTAATGTATATATATATATATATATCAGACTTCGTTTCACAACAAAATTAACATCCAAAAATGAGAATACAACAACGAGGAGATACATGCAAGACATGATCTGTTGGTAATGTTACAGGCTTAAAGCTTTCACTTCTCTTTGAACACATGGATATTTGTACCACCATGTCCAAAGAAAGCCCAGCAAATATAAAGAAGAGAAACAACACTTTACACATTCTGATTCGTATTTCACTTGATCAACGTAGAGAGAGCCAGACAGTTACTAACCATCTTCGTTAGCTTGTCGCTTATGTTACTCAACGGATTAGGCTCTCCGGATTCTTCAAAACCGTCGTTGCACGTGCCGTAATCCGTCATCGCGTCACTCAAGTTAGTGTTAAGGGTGCCAATGTCACGTGACTTAATGGCCTTAACCGCGTCTTCCAAATTCGTGACGGCGTCTTCGTATAACTCCTGGCAATCAGCGGCGGCTACTTTTTTGACGGTGGCCAACGCCGCCTTGGTCGCGTTGATCGAAGCCTCAATCGCTAAAACGAGGACTGAAGAAGCGTCTGCTTTAAAATGAGCCGTTAAAAGAGGACTAACGGAAGATTCACATAACAGAGGATTATCTGTTTTGCTGCAAATGGTTTTGGTTTCCGGATTCAGAAGATTATTGGCCGCATTCATGAGATTTAATTCAGATACTGCAATTGGAGAAGAAGGTTCAACGGAAGGAGCTTCAACGGCAGAGTAACTTTCCATCTCCGTTGGAGAATTCGCAGGAGAGTTGGAAACGTCGAGTGCTTCTGGTGCCGGCGCGGGAGATTCTATATCTTCCTCCGTCGGAGAACTTGCCGTACTAGATATCGGTGACATAACATCCGGTGCCGGAGCTGGAGATTCTGGCTCAGAAAGTAGCGATCTAGCTGCGAAGAAGGAATCGCTGGCATCTACAGGAGATATAAAGATCGTGACCCACGTAGAAACCGTGACGATCACGATAATCCGAAAGAGATTATAATACGACTCCATTTTTTCTCCTTTTGCAGAGAAAAAAAAAGGTTTTCAAAATTCAGAAACACCAAATGAGAAAAAAAAATTGAGAATTGGTGGAACGTAAATGGTAATTGAGATCTCCAAATAGTAAGTAATGTGAAGTTTTGCGAGAAAATAGGTCAAAACACGTCCAACTTAACCAACGTCCCAAATTTCTTGCTGAGAAAGATACAACACATTCTGTATGGGCCCAGATAGATGAGGCCCATCAATCTTATGGTTTCTTTCTAGTCTTTTGATACTTGGGTTAATAATTGTGTACCAGGATGATTACGGTCTTATGTTCAGACCGATGTAAACCGGAGATCAAATTAATATTAAGAAGAAATAACAAGTATTTGATAACGAACCCGGTCGAACCAGCCGGATCGGTCCAGGTTCCGACGCTGGAAATTACAAACAATTACCAAAGCCGTACCATTCTCTCACAGTTTCAGTGGACTCGAAAACCAGAAAACAAAAAGGCCATTCGAAGCAGAGAATATTAAATCCATTTACCCATTCGTTGATTCCTATTTCCATTTTTTCCGATTGACGGAGACGCCGAGATTTATCCGTCATCGGCGTGGATTCTCAAATCTCTAGCTGAAGAATCACTGAACAAGTGAAGAGGAAATGCCGTTCTGGTGGCCATTGATCGTTCTCGCCTTCGCTTATGCGATCTGCAAATTCCTTCTTATCCTCATTCCTCCCAATGTTCCTTCCATTGAAGTAGACGCATCCGATGGTATCATCTCTTCTCTGTCTGTGCTTACTCGTACTTTCGTCTTTGGCTTTGCTCCGTTGAACAAGCTTATCGATGTTTGATTTGTTGTTTTTTTGCAATGGATTTTTGAAACAGTATTGGCTCATGGAAAAGATACAGAAGAGAATAGCTTCATTTATGTGAGTTCTTGAATTGCATCAATCTCGCATTTCCATAACTGTTGTGGTTAATCTTTTTGAGTGGTAGGAGATTTATGCTTTTCCTCGTATATATTTCCTGCTGTTTGACTTAATCACTTAGGTATCATAATATTCATGTAGATTCATTTTAATAATTTCATCTATAATGATATTTCGTCTGATTTCCATATAAGTCAATCCTAGTAGTTGACTCACTTTAGCTGTAGCTGATAGATTATGAATGATAATCAATTGTAAGATCTAATTTTCTTCGAATTTAGCACTCTGAATCATAAGTTCTCTGTGACATGATTGTTAGATTCCTCCAAGAGGAAGGAGCCAACAGTCGGACAAAAAGGTCCAATGCTATGAACCTGCCACAATGAAATATCTGGGATATTTCCCTGCTCTGTCGCCCATGGAGGTTAGCAGCTGCTGTCCTTTTTGTGAATTTAATGTGCTTGTATAATTTTGAATAAATGATGCTAAGTTACTCAAATTCAATGATTCTCTTAGGGCGAGCCACCTTATGACTTTGAGATATGATTTACACTTTTGTGTTTCAGGTTAAGGAGCGAGTTACACTATCAAGGAAGGCTCAAAAAACATGGGCTCAAAGTAGCTTCAAGCTTAGGAGGCAGTTCTTGCGGATTCTTCTGAAGTACATAGTTGATCACCAAGAGCTTATATGCGAGTAAGGTTTCATTTCTGCATTGCTGAGTGGTTTGATATTCAGGTTTTTCTTTCCCTTGGTACTTTTTCTTAAATGATGCTACGATATATTCCCATTTTTTAGAGTCTCTTCACGTGATACTGGAAAGACTATGGTAGATGCATCCCTGGGAGAGATAATGACTACATGTGAGAAAATCACATGGCTTCTGTCTGAGGGTGAACGATGGTTAAAGCCTGAATCTCGGTAATTCCATCATAGCTTATCTAAAGATCAGTGTAAATTATAGTTCTTCTTTCATCTCTACATAGATATGATTTCAACAAATATAATTACTGCAGGTCTTCAGGAAGAGCTATGCTTCATAAAGTATCAAGAGTAGAGTTCCATCCCCTTGGTGTCATCGGGGCTATTGTCCCATGGAATTATCCATTTCATAATATTTTCAATCCTATGCTGGCTGCAGTTTTCTCTGGGAATGGGATTGTTATTAAGGTAACTGCAATGTATTTTTTCTATTATTATAGTTCGCTGACCTTTTTGAATATATCCTTTCAAGGCCATGCCATTCATTTGTATTCCATATCTGAAAAGGCTAAGCATCTTATTGTTTATATTATGTCGTCATTGTGGGCATTGCAACCATTGAGACAAAATTGATTAGTCCTTTCCATTGCACATATCTTTTTGAGATTTTATATATGTCTCTGATTGTTGGAAAACATTTCTGCAGGTTTCAGAGCATGCTAGCTGGTCGGGATGCTTTTACTTCCGCATCATCCAGGCAGCTTTAGCTGCTGTCGGAGCACCTGAAAATTTAGTTGATGTGATAACAGGGTATGTATATTTTATTTATGCAATTCTCCTTGGCATGCTCTTTTCAAATTGCTTTTCTCAATTAACACATTTTTTTTTTCAGGTTTGCGGAGACCGGAGAAGCACTTGTCTCATCTGTTGATAAAGTGATATTTGTTGGGTCCACAGGTGTTGGCAAAATGGTACAGTCTTCAGATTTCGTTCTTTATTCTCATCAGTTCACTATGAGTTGTGCTTATGCAATATGTTGCAGATAATGAGAAATGCTGCCGAGACATTGACACCTGTTACTCTTGAGCTTGGTGGAAAAGATGCATTTATTTTATGTGATGACGCAGATGTCTCCCACGTAAGTGTTCTCTCTATCTCATGGTGCTCTCTTCTGTGTTTCTATATGGACAAAAGGAGGCGTTCCTTGATTAAAAAGTAATGCTTCTATTGTACAATTTAGGTTGCGCAAGTGGCGGTAAGGGGAACTCTTCAGTCCAGCGGGCAAAACTGTGCGGGTGCTGAAAGATTTTATGTTCACAAAGACATTTATACTGCATTCATTAGCCAAGTAACCAAGATTGTGAAGTCAGTTTCTGCGGTAAGTACACTGTGACAAACACTGGCTGTGGAAGTTTATACAAAATACGGATAATATTTCGCATGGCATTTAGTTTGATCCTTAGTACAATCACTGGCTGTGAAAGTTTGTACAAATCGAACATCTCTTTCTCATTAGTCTTCTCTTGGTTCCAACAACATTACTTTTCTCTTTGTCATTTTTTTCCTATGTTCTTATTAAAATTCTTTGTTTACATCAGGGTCCTCCTCTAACTGGACGGTATGACATGGGTGCTATATGTTTGCAAGAGCACTCTGAACGCCTACAGAACCTAGTAAAAGACGCCTTAGACCAAGGAGCAGAAATTGCAGTCCGTGGCAGCTTTGGTCATTTGGGTGAAGATGCAGTCGATCAATATTTCCCTCCAACTGTTCTCATCAATGTAAACCACAACATGAAAATAATGAAAGAAGAGGTACGTAAACTTGCCTTCACCTATTGCTGCATTTTGGTGCATTACACAATGCACACACTAGTCTTCGAGGGCATAATCAATATGTGAGAATCAGGCCTTTGGACCAATAATGCCAATCATGCAATTCAGCACCGATGAAGAGGCCATAAAGCTGGCAAATGATTCACGTTATGCGCTCGGCTGTGCTGTTTTCTCTGGAAGCAAGCGTCGTGCCAAACAAATCGCTTCCCAAATTCATTGCGGTGTAGCTGCAATCAATGATTTTGCTTCAAACTACATGTGCCAGGTACTCATCACCGGCATTAGTCTACGATTTCACCTTTGCAAAAGAAAAACAGAGGTTAATCATCATTTCCATGATAAAGAGTAAGATTTTATTTTCTCATTTGATTTTGCAGTCGCTCCCATTTGGAGGTGTAAAGGATAGTGGATTTGGACGATTTGCCGGCATAGAAGGTTTGAGAGCTTGCTGTCTTGTGAAGTCTGTGGTTGAAGATAGATTTTGGCCACTCATCAAAACCAAAATACCAAAACCAATTCAGGCAAGTTTTTCTTACACATTTACAAAAAATTGAAACTCCAATCTTATTATAATGGGCCAATTAACATATCTCTCTCTGATTGTCATATGACAGTACCCGGTAGCAGAAAACGCATTTGAATTCCAGGAGGCACTTGTAGAAACCCTTTATGGACTCAACATTTGGGACCGACTAAGATCCTTAATCGATGTCCTCAAGTTCCTTACCGATCAGAGTTCTCAAGTGAGCAGAACTAGAAAGGCCCACTAAAGACCATTGGTCGAAAAAAACTTCTTTTACCTCTGTAGATGCATCAGCTGAATTGCTGATATTACAAGCTTATTTTGGTTATTATTGAGCCTATTCGGTTTATATATGACCCC
>JAKUCM010006537.1:0-45705 GCA_023374145.1 Lepidium sativum | reverse complement strand
GAGGTCAGTTTTATGCAGAATCAGGGTAATATTTATTGGCCATACAACAACTACTAACCTAATCCTAACCTCTCCTATAGGAACACCAATGTGGCTAATCCCCAAGATCAGATGTATCCACCAAAACCGCACAACCAACCTCAATCCAAACCATTTGTCCGCAAACCGTAGTATAAGCAAAATCATCATCACCCTCCCACCGTACCACCTTGATACGAATCCCACACCCCTACCCAACCCCAACAAACTCCTTTGGTTATGGACATTTTGCAGCAAATCCTCAAAGATTAGACCGCTACAGCCTCTAAATTAACCAGGAAGTTTGCTGAGGTCCACACTAAGATTGATGCTTCCCATTTTGACATCCACTGCAAGTTTGAAACCCTTAATGCCCGCCTCAAGTATGTAGAGAATCAGCAAGGCTCCTCATCTACTGTGAAACCCACTGGACAACTACCTGAAAAAGCTGTTCAGAACCCCAAGGAGTATCACGCCAACGTCATTACACTCCGTAGTGGCCGTGAGTTAGTGATTCGTGCTAAGGACGCAATGCCACTAAGGATAGTGTCATTCACGCTGGGGAGGATAGCTTGCTCGAAGACCAGAAAAAAATCAGCACGAAATCGACCAATCTGCCAACGCTCGACCATGACACTCGACCACCACTTGGTCGAGCGTCGCCTCCTGAACCCAAGAAGCCAAGTGACTTGCAGAAAGAACCAAAGTCGTTTGCTCCACCCCCTTTCAAACCCCAACTTCCTTTCCCACACAGATTCAAGAAAGATGTTGCAGACAAGTATAAGGCTCTCTTCGAAAAGTAGATCAGGGATAATGAGGTGAATATACCAATACTGGATGCCTTCATGCTAATGCCCCCTTGCCAGAAGTTTTCGAAAGATGCAGTCAAGGAAAGAATACAAGAAGTTGAAGGGATGGTTTGTAATAACACATGAGGTTAGTGCTGTTATACGGAGGAAAGCCATACCTAAGAAGCTTGATGATCCAGTGACGTTCACAATCCCATGCTCCTTATGTCCCCTCACGTTCAAGAATTGTTTATGTGATTTAGGGGCATCGATCAGCTTGATGCTACTCTCAATTGCCAAGCGTTTGGGGTTTGATAAGTACAAGACCTGCAAGATCTCTTTGGTCTTTGCTGATAGATCAGTAAGGATTCCGCATGGCATTTTGAAAGATCTACCGGTTCAAGTTTGAGGAGTGGAAATCCCAACAGACTTCGTGGTTCTCGATATGGGAGAAGAGCCCAAAGACCCTCTGTTGTTGGAAAGCCATTCTTGGCCACTGCATGAGCAATGATTAATGTACCTAAAGAGAAAATTGAACTGAATTTGGGGAAGGACTTCAAAATGACTTTCAACAACAGGGATGTGATGAGGAAACCAACTATTGAGGTTCAGCTGTTTGTAGTCCAGGAGATAGATGATCTATCTGATCAAATATTCGAGGAATTAGTGGAAGGAGATCACCTTAGCACTGCTTTGACAAAAGAGGGTCGTGAAGGGTACATTCATTTGGAAACAAAGGCTTACAAGAAGTTGATTCACTCTTACAAGCCTTTAAAAGAGGAAAATTCATTTAAGACTGTACACTCGACCATGACACTCGACCACCTATTGGTCGAGTGTCATGATTCTACACCAGATTGCCCACGTGATACAATGAGTTTTAACCCTATATCCTACTGCAAGTGCACATCAAACGAAATAGTATTTAGGGATTGAATCCACGAAGAACCAAGTTACACTCTCAATTTCTATTGAATCGCAAGCTATATCAATCGAATGAAGAAAGTGAATTCTAATAAATTAAATGTGATTGTAATCAAATAATTAAAGTAATCAGATGTCGGGTATTCATTCGGGAGTTAGAATTTTTGTCAGGGAAACTATTCAGGAACTACTCTAATCTTATTCTCGGCTTGAACATAAATAAAGGTAAACGAACTCTCGTTGAATCTACCCCTCTACTAATGGCCTGATGGTCCTAGCTCTCGTTGGTTTCAGATTACAGATAGGCTTTATCGTTTAAGTTCAATTACCCACAATCCAACCTAGCATAACTCTTGTTGGTAGTGAAGGAATTGCTCTTCTAACCTAGTTCTAGTTCTTAACAATCTTCTGGAAAGTTAACAGCCTAAAATCATTGACTAGGTGATCAGGCTAATCTATGCATTAGATTCGAGTATTAGAAGGAGAATCATCTACTCATCAATCCTATTTGTTCCCCAATAGTGAATTCTAAAACCCTAGAATCCCTAGATCCGATCTAAGATCTACTTAGACATAAAACACTGAATAAAGCAAATCATGATGAATTGAAACTGAAATTGCATAAACAAAGATAAAGAGGATTCGAAAATTTTTCTCAAGTATGAAGAAATCTTCTTCCTAGCTTCCAAACTCTTAAAACTCTATAAAATTCGTCTCTAAGATCCAAAAGATGGCTCTCTAATAAAAATAGAAAAAGAATATTTATAAGGCCCAAAACAAGAGCTGAAAATCGCGAAATAAGGTTTCTGCGAAAGGCCTTGATCGATCGATCCTTGGTTGATTGATCGATCTTTTGGGATGATGCATCGATCTTCTCGAAAACTAAGTTGTTCTTCGGATCGTACGCATAATCCTTTCAGATCATTGATCAATTGATCCTTGGTAGATTGATCGGTCCTTCCTTTCATGGAGAATGCCGGAAAATGCTTCAAACCTTCCATAGTCAACCTTTAAACATGATTCCAACTCTGAACATTTTTGACCTGAAATCTCAATAAAACATAGACGATTTTCCCAAAGATAACTATAATAACGAGCTCAAAACCGACAAAATATGAGGAACATCAATTCCCTCAGACTTAGCTTCTTGCTTGTCCTCAAGCAAAGAAAGAAAAACCGTATGAATATCACGTCTCATCAGATAAATGATTCTCTCGAGATCCTGCACATCAAATCCAAAATGATTACAAGAATATGACTCATCAAAATCGAGACCACCTTGTACTTCCCCCAGACTTAGCAAACACAACAATCTCGCGTTACAACTCAAAACAAACAATCAGAACTCCCATACTGACTCCCTAATAAATCTAAGTGCAGCCTCATTCGAGGGAATATCGATCAAAAGGCTAAGAGTTCCTACTTCTACTCTCTAGACTACCTTCAGTTTGATTCCATCTCTCTCTTTTCATAAGACCAATTCTTACCAGTAAGTTGCTTCATTGGAATTTTCCTTCAGTAATTCCCTTGACGAGAAGATTAAGTTAGGTTAGGTGTGAAATCAGCATGAAATCCCCTGAAAGTTGAGATGAGTGTGCTCTGAAACTGAGTGTTGCTTTGTCTCTAGGTTTTCCAATAGTCTAATCGATTCCTGACAAATGAAAAACAAGTGATACTAAGTTCAGGATAATGCTAAGGAAATAGAAAATCAATTGATCCGATGTCAGTCTCAAAAGCTCAAAAAATACATAAATAAAAGAGGAAAATAGTCTGAAAATACTAGAATGAAAAGAAACAAAACAGAAAAATGTGTTAGTCAATAGGTGTTCTCCCCCAGACTTACTTTACACCGTCCCGGTGTAAAAACAAAGGAAAAGGAAGACAGACATATAAACAGCATAACAAATAAAAGTGAAGAAAAGAAATATTTTTAAATGTAATAAAAATAAAGTGCAATAAAAATAGGAGGTAGCTAAGAAGCTACTAAGGGCTCTCGTTGTAGCGGGCGCCTGGTGCTCTGCGGTGGCGAGAAAGTCTGATCATCCTCGTCATCGTCAGACCAATATCCAGCAACATCCGGTAGGTGCGGTAGCATGCTCGTCACAATCTGCGTCAGCTGCACTCATACATAGGGCCCCAGGGATCCTCCTCAAAGTGTTCCAGATTGTCTACTGAATCGACCTTTTTCTTCTCTCGTTCTCAACCTGCCACTCTCTGAACTGCCGATCAGTGAAGTCCGGCGAGTAGTGAGGCAATCAGAGTTCCTCCTCAGGAAACTCGGGAAGAATAAAGTGAGAAGTTGGAGCGGCTGATGTTGGAGGTACAAACTGAGTAGAGGTGGAAGCTCCAGCGATCCTAAATCGAGCTTGCGGTGTAGTCTCCTTGTCCATAAGCTTACTGGAGATCTCGGGATGCGACAAGTTAGGTCTTAACTCTTTGTTCTCTCTGCAGCTTACTGAAGTGAGGTGGGGAGCTGGGAGGGTGACGTACATCATCTGGGGTGTATCATCGAAAAATGTCCACTACTTCTTCACCCGAGGTACCCAAATCGCGCCAGGGCAGCCGTATCGATTAACTCGATCCTCTGAACAACTTCTGTCTGCTCGAGGTCTAACCCATGGTGCAGGAAGATCGGTGTCAGGAGACTACCGATTGGCTCAACTACACCCTTCCTCGGGTCGCCCCTCTATTTGCAAAACAAGTGATATTAAGTTCAGGATAATGCTAAGGAAATAGAAAATCGAATGTTTCGATGTCAGTCACAAAAGCTCAAAAAATACATAAATAAAAGAGGAAATTAGTCAAAAAATCCTAGAATGAAAAAAGAAACAAAACAGAAAAAAGCGTTAGTCAATAAGTGTTCTCCCTCACACTTACTTTACACCGTCCCGGTGTAAAAATAAACCAAAAGGAAGACATATAAACACACATAAGAAATAAAAGTGAACAAAAGAAATAGTCTTAAATGTAATAAAAATGAAGTGCAATAAAAATAGGAGGTAGCTAAGAAGCTATTTAGGGCTCTCGTTGTAGTGGACACCTGTTGCTCTGCGGCAGCGAGAAAGACGGTGATCCACTGTCTGATCATCCTCGTCATCGTCAGACCAATGTCGAGCAACATCCGGTAGGTGCGGTAGCATGCTCGTCACAATCTGCGTCAGGTGCACTCATACAAAGCGCCCCTTGGATCCTCCTCAAAGCGTTCCAGAGGGTCCGCTGAATCGACTTCTTTCTCCTCTTTTTCTCAACCTGCCACTCTCTCAACTGCCGATCCGTGAAGTCCTTTGAGTAGTGAGGCAATCCGAGTTGCTCCTCAGGAAACTCGGGAAGAAGAAAGCCAGAAGTTGGAGTGGCTGATGTTGGAGGTACAAACTGAGTAGAGGTGGAAGCTCCAGCTCTCCTAGATTGAGCTCGCGGTGCAGTCTCCTTCTCCTTGATCTTACGTGAGATCTCGGGATGCGATAAGTCATGTTTGAACTCCACGTTATCTCTGCAACTTACTGAAGTAAGTTGGGGAACTGGGAGGATGATGTAAATCATCTGGGGTGTATTATCAAAAAATGTCCACTGCTACTTCTCCAGAAAGTACCCAAATCGCGTCAGGGCAGCCGTATCGATTAACTCGATCCTCTGAACAACTTCTGTCTGCTCGAGGTCTAACCCATGGTGCATGAAGATAGGTGTCAGGAGACTACCGATTGGCTCAACTACTCCCTTCCTTGGGTCACATATGTATCTGCAAAACAAGTGATATTAAGTTCAGGATAATGCTAAGAAAATAGAAAATCGAATGTTACCATGTCAGTCACAAAAGCTCAAAAAATACATAAATAAAAGAGGAAATTAGTCTGAAAATCCTTGAATAAAAAGAAACAAAAAAGAAAAATGTGTTAGTCAATAGGTGTTCTCCCTCAGACTTACTTTACACCGTGCCGGTGTAAAAAAAAAACCAAAAGGAAGACATATAAACACGCATAAGAAATAAAAGTGAACAAAAGAAATAGTTTAATATGTAATAAAAATAAAGTGCAATAAAAATAGGAGGTAGCTAAGAAGCTACTAAGGGCTCTCGTTGTAGCGGGCGCAATGTGCTTTGCGGCGGCGAGAAAGACGGTGATCCACTGTCTGATCATCCTCGTCATCGTCAGACCAATATCCAGCAACATCCGGTAGGTGCGGTAGCATGCTCGTCACAATCTGCGTCAGCTGCACTCATACATAGGGCCCCAGGGATCCTCCTCAAAGTGTTCCAGATTGTCTACTGAATCGACCTTTTTCTTCTCTCGTTCTCAACCTGCCACTCTCTGAACTGCCGATCAGTGAAGTCCGGCGAGTAGTGAGGCAATCAGAGTTCCTCCTCAGGAAACTCGGGAAGTAGAAAGCTAGAAGTTGGAGTGGCTGATGTTGGAGGTACAAACTGAGTAGAGGTGGAAGCTCCAGCGATCCTAGATCGAGCTCGTGGAGCAGTCTCCTTCTCCTTTAGCTTACCGGAGATCTCGGGATGCGACGAGTCATGTCTGAACTCCACGTTCTCTCTGCAGCTTACTAATGTGAGGTGGGGAGCTGGGAGGGTGACGTACATCAGCTGAGGTGTCTAATCGAAAAATGTCCACTGCTTTTTCTCCAGAAAGTACCCAAATCGCGCCAGGGCAGCCGTATCGATTAACTCGATCCTCTGAACAACTTCTGTCTGCTCGAGGTCTAACCCATGGTGCAGGAAGATCGGTGTCAGGAGACTACCGATTGGCTCAACTACACCCTTCCTCGGGTCGCCCCTCTATTTGCAAAACAAGTGATATTAAGTTCAGGATAATGCTAAGGAAATAGAAAATCGAATGTTTCGATGTCAGTCACAAAAGCTCAAAAAATACATAAATAAAAGAGGAAATTAGTCAAAAAATCCTAGAATGAAAAAAGAAACAAAACAGAAAAAAGCGTTAGTCAATAAGTGTTCTCCCTCACACTTACTTTACACCGTCCCGGTGTAAAAATAAACCAAAAGGAAGACATATAAACACACATAAGAAATAAAAGTGAACAAAAGAAATAGTCTTAAATGTAATAAAAATGAAGTGCAATAAAAATAGGAGGTAGCTAAGAAGTTATTTAGGGCTCTCGTTGTAGTGGACACCTATTGCTCTGCGGCGGCGAGAAAGACGGTGATCCACTGTCTGATCATCCTCGTCATCGTCAGACCAATGTCTAGCAACATCCGGTAGGTGCGGTAGCATGCTCGTCACAATCTGCGTCAGGTGCACTCATACAAAGCGCCCCTTGGATCCTCCTCAAAGCATTCCAGAGGGTCCGCTGAATCGTCTTCTTTCTCCTCTTTTTCTCAACCTGCCACTCTCTCAACTGCCGATCTGTGAAGTCCGGTGAGTAGTGAGGCAATCCGAGTTCCTCCTCAGGAAATTCGGGAAGAAGAAAGCCAGAAGTTGGAGCGGCTGATGTTGGAGGTACAAACTGAGTAGAGGTGGAAGCTCCAGCTCTCCTAGATTGAGCTCGCGGTGCAGTCTCCTTCTCCTTGAGCTTATGGGAGATCTCGGGAAGCGATAAGTCATGTTTGAACTCCACGTTATCTCTGCAACTTACTGAAGTAAGTTGGGGAACTGGGAGGATGATGTAAATCATCTGGGGTGTATTATCAAAAAATGTCCACTGCTACTTCTCCAGAAAGTACCCAAATCGCGTCAGGGCAGCCGTATCGATTAACTCGATCCTCTGAACAACTTCTGTCTGCTCGAGGTCTAACCCATGGTGCATGAAGATATGTGTCAGGAGACTACCGATTGGCTCAACTACTCCCTTCCTAGGGTCACATATGTATCTGCAAAACAAGTGATATTAAGTTCAGGATAATGCTAAGGAAATAGAAAATCGAATGTTACCATGTCAGTCACAAAAGCTCAAAAGATACATAAATAAAAGAGGAAATTAGTCTGAAAATCCTTGAATAAAAAGAAACAAAAAAGAAAAATGCGTTAGTCAATAGGTGTTCTCCCTCAGACTTACTTTACACCGTGCCGGTGTAAAAATAAACCAAAAGGAAGACATATAAACACGCATAAGAAATTAAAATAAACAAAAGAAATAGTTTAATACGTAATAAAAATAAAGTGCAATAAAAATAGGAGGTAGCTAAGAATCTACTCAGGGCTCTCGTTGTAGCGGGCGCCTGGTGCTCTTGGGCGGCGAGAAAGACGGTGATCCACTGTCTGATCATCCTCGTCATCGTCAGACCAATGTCCAGCAACATCCGGTAGCTGCGGTAGCATGCTCGTCACAATCTGCATCAGCTGCACTCATACATAGGGCCCAGGGATCCTCCTCAATGCGTTCCAGATTGTCTACTGAATCGACTTTTTTCTCCTCTCGTTCTCAACCTGCCAATCTCTGAACTGCCGATCCGTGAAGTCTGGCGAGTAGCGAGGCAATCAGAGTTCCTCCTCAGGAAACTCGGGAAGTAGAAAGCTAGAAGTTGGAGTGGCTGATGTTGGAGGTACAAACTGAGTAGAGGTGGAAGCTCCAGCGATCCTAAATCGAGCTCGTGGAGCAGTCTCCTTCTCCTTCAGCTTACCGGAGATCTCGGGATGCGACGAGTCATGTCTGAACTCCACGTTCTCTCTGCAGCTTACTAAAGTGAGGTGGGGAGCTGGGAGGGTGACGTACATCAGCTGGGGTGTATTATCGAAAAATGTCCACTTGTTCTTCTCCAGAAAGTACCCAAATCGCGCCAGGGCAGCCGTATCGATCAACTCGATCCTCTGAACAACCTCTTTCTGCTCGAGGTCTAACCCATAGTGCATGAAGATCGGTGTCAGGAGACTACCAATTGGCTCAAGTACTCCCTTCCTCGGTCGCATCTCTATTTGCAAAACAAGTGATATTAAGTTCAGGATAATGCTAAGGAAATAGAAAATCGAATGTTCCGATGTCAGTCACAAAAGCTCAAAAAATACATAAATAAAAGAGGAAATTAGTCTGAAAATCCTAGAATAAAAAGAACAAGACAGAAAAATGCGTTAGTTAATAGGTGTTCTCCCTCAGACTTACTTTACACCGTGCCGGTGTAAAAATAAACCAAAAGGAAGACATATAAACACGCATAAGAAATAAAAGTGAACAAAAGAAATAGTTTAATATGTAATAAAAATAAAGTGCAATAAAAATAGGAGGTAGCTAAGAAGCTACTCAGGGCTCTCGTTGTAGCGTGCGCCTGGTGCTCTGCGGTGGCGAGAAAGACGGTGATCCACTATCTGATCATCCTCGTCAATGTCAGAACAATGTCCAGCAACATCCAGTAGGTGCGGTAGCATGCTCGTCACAATCTGCATCAGGTGCACTCATACAAAGGGCCCCTGGGATCCTCCTCAAAGCGTTCCAGATTGTACGTGAATCGACCTTTTTCTCCTCTCGTTCTCAACCTGCCAATCTCTGAACTGCCGATCCGTGAAGTCTGGCGAGTAGCGAGGCAATCAGAGTTCCTCCTCAGGAAACTCGGGAAGTAGAAAGCTAGAAGTTGGAGTGGCTGATGTTGGAGGTACAAACTGAGTAGAGGTGGAAGCTCCAGCGATCCTAAATCGAGCTCGTGGAGCAGTCTCCTTCTCCTTCAGCTTACCGGAGATCTCGGGATGCGACAAGTCATGTCTGAACTCCACGTTCTCTCTGTAACTAACTAAAGTGAGGTGGGGAGCTAAGAGGGTGACGTACATCACCTAGGGTGTATTATCAAAAATTGTCCACTGCTTCTTCTCCAGAAAGTACCCGAATCGCGCCAGGGCAACCGTATCGATTAACTCGATCCTCTGAACATCTTTTGTCTTCTCGAGGTCTAACCCATGGTGCGTGAAGATCGGTGACAGGAACTACCGATTGGCTCAACTAAACCCTTCCTCAGGTCGCCCCTCTATCTGCAAAACAAGTGATATTAAGTTCAGGATAATGTTAAGGAAATAGAAAATCGAATGATCCGATGTCAGTCACAAAAGCTCAAAAAATACATAAATAAAAGAGGAAATTAGTCTGAAAATCCTAGAATAAAAAGAAACAAAACAGAAAAATGCGTTAGTCAATAGGTGTTCTCCCTCAGACTTACTTTACACTATGCCGGTGTAAAAATAAACCAAAAGGAAGACATATAAACACGCATTAGAAATAAAAGTGAACAAAAGAAATAGTTTAATACGTAATAAAAATAAAGTGCAATAAAAATAGGAGGTAGCTAAGAAGCTACTCAGGGCTCTCGTTGTAGCATGCGCCTGGTGCTCTGCGGTGGCGAGAAAGACGGTGATCCACTGTCTGATCATCCTCGTCAATGTCAGACCAATGTCCAGCAACATCCAGTAGGTGCGGTAGCATGCTCGTCACAATCTGCATTAGGTGCACTCATACAAAGGGCCCCTGGGATCCTCCTCAAAGCGTTCCAGATTGTCCGTTGAATCGACCTTTTTCTCCTCTCGTTCTCAACCTGCCACTCTCTGAACTGCCGATCCGTGAAGTCCGGCGAGTAGTGAGGCAATCAGAGTTCCTCAGGAAACTCGGGAAGCAGAAAGCCAGAAGTTGGAGCGGCTGATGTTGGAGGTACAAACTGAGTAGAGGTGGAAGCTCCAGCTCTTCTAGATTGAGCTCGCGGTGCAGTCTCCTTCTCCTTGAGCTTATGGGAGATCTCGGGATGCGATAAGTCATGTTTGAACGCCAGGGCAGCCGTATCGATTAACTCGATCCTCTGAACAACCTCTTTCTGCTCGAGGTCTAACCCATAGTGCATGAAGATCAGTGTCAGGAGACTACCAATTGGCTCAAGTACTCCCTTCCTCGGTCGCATCTCTATTTGCAAAACAAGTGATATTAAGTTCAGGATAATGCTAAGGAAATAGAAAATCGAATGTTCCCATGTCAGTCACAAAAGCTCAAAAAATACATAAATAAAAGAGGAAATTAGTCTGAAAATCCTAGAATAAAAAGAAACAAGACAGAAAAATGCGTTAGTTAATAGGTGTTCTCCCTCAGACTTACTTTACACCGTGCCGGTGTAAAAATAAACCAAAGGAAGACATATAAACACGCATAAGAAATAAAAGTGAACAAAAGAAATAGTTTAATATGTAATAAAAATAAAGTGCAATAAAAATAGGAGGTAGCTAAGAAGCTACTCAGGGCTCTCGTTGTAGCGTACGCCTGGTGCTCTGCGGTGGCGAGAAAGACGGTGATCCACTGTCTGATCATCCTCGTCAATGTCAGACCAATGTCCAGCAACATCCAGTAGGTGCGGTAGCATGCTCGCCACAATCTGCATTAGGTGCACTCATACAAACGGCCCCTGGGATTCTCCTCAAAGCGTTCCAGATTGTTCGTTGAATCGACCTTTTTCTCCTCTCGTTCTCAACCTGCCACTCTCTGAACTGCCGATCCGTGAAGTCCGGCGAGTAGTGAGGCAATCAGAGTTCCTCAGGAAACTCGGGAAGCAGAAAGCTAGAAGTTGGAGTGGCTGATTTTGGAGGTACAAATTGAGTAGAGGGGGAAGCTCCAGGTATCGTAGATCGAGCTCGCGGAGCAGTCTCCTTCTCCTTCAGCTTACCGGAGATCTCGGGATGCGACAAGTCATGTCTGAACTCCACGTTCTCTCTGTAACTTACTGAAGTGAGGTGGGGAGCTGAGAGGGTGACGTACATCACCTTGGGTGTATTATCAAAAATTGTACACTGCTTCTTCTCCAGAAAGTACCCAAATCGCGCCAGGGCAGCCGTATCGATTAACTCGATCCTCTGAACATCTTCTGTCTTCTCGAGGTCTAACCCATGGTGCAGAAAGATCGGTGACAGGAACTACCGATTGGCTCAACTAAACCCTTCCTCGGGTCGCCCCTCTATCTGCAAAACAAGTGATATTAAGTTCAGGATAATGCTAAGGAAATAGAAAATCGAATGTTCCCATCTCAGTCACAAAAGCTCAAAAAATACATAAATAAAAGAGGAAATTAGTCTGAAAATCCTAGAATAAAAAGAAACAAGACAAAAAAATGCGTTAGTTAATAGGTGTTCTCCCTCAGACTTACTTTACACCGTGTCGGTGTAAAAAATAAACCAAAAGGAAGACATATAAACACGCATAAGAAATAAAAGTGAACAAAAGAAATAGTTTAATATGTAGTAAAAATAAAGTGCAATAAAAATAGGAGGTAGCTAAGAAGCTACTCAGGGCTCTCGTTGTAGCGTGCGCCTGGTGCTCTGCGGTGGCGAGAAAGACGGTGATCCACTGTCTGATCATCCTCGTCAATGTCAGACCAATGTCCAGCAACATCCAGTAGGTGCGGTAGCATGCTCGTCACAATCTGCATCAGGTGCACTCATACAAAGGGCCCCTGGGATCCTCCTCAAAGCGTTCCAGATTGTCCGTTGAATCGACCTTTTTCTCCTCTCGTTCTCAACCTGCCACTCTCTGAACTGCCGATCCGTGAAGTCCGGCGAGTAGTGAGGCAATCAGAGTTCCTCAGGAAACTCGGGAAGCAGAAAGCTAGAAGTTGGAGTGGCTGATTTTGGAGGTACAAACTGAGTAGAGGGGGAAGCTCCAGGTATCGTAGATCGAGCTCGCGGAGCAGTCTCCTTCTCCTTCAGCTTACCGGAGATCTCGGGATGCGACAAGTCATGTCTGAACTCCACGTTCTCTCTGTAACTTACTGAAGTGAGGTGGGGAGCTGAGAGGGTGACGTACATCACCTGGGGTGTATTATCAAAAATTGTCCACTGCTTCTTCTCCAGAAAGTACCCAAATCGCGCCAGGGCAGCCGTATCGATTAACTCGATCCTCTGAACATCTTCTGTCTTCTCGAGGTCTAACCCATGGTGCATGAATATCGGTGACAGGAACTACCGATTGGCTCAACTAAACCCTTCCTCGGGTCGCCCCTCTATCTGCAAAACAAGTGATCTTAAGTTCAGGATAATGCTAAGGAAATAGAAAATCGAATGATCCGATGTCAGTCACAAAAGCTCAAAAAATACATAAATAAAAGAGAGAAATTAGTCTGAAAATCCTAGAATAAAAAGATACAAAACAGAAAAATGCGTTAGTCAATAGGTGTTCTCCCCTTACACCGTGCCGGTGTAAAAAGAAACCAAAAGGAAGACATATAAACACGCATAAGAAATAAAAGTGAACAAAAGAAATAGTTTAATATGTAATAAAATTAAAGTGCAATAAAAATAGGAGGTAGCTAAGAAGCTACTCAGGGCTCTCGTTGTAGCGTGTGCCTAGTGCTCTGCGGCGGCGAGAAAGACGGTGATCCACTGATCCTCGTCAATGTCAGACCAATGTCCAGCAACATCCAGTAGGTGCGGTAGCATGCTTGGCACAATCTGCATCAGGTGCACTCATACAAAGGGCCCCTGGGATCCTCCTCAAAGCGTTCCAGATTGTCCGTTGAATCGACATTTTTCTCCTCTCGTTCTCAACCTGCCACTCTCTGAACTGCCGATCCGTAAAGTCCGGTGAGTAGTGAGGCAATCCGAGTTCCTCCTCAGGAAACTCGGGAAGAAGAAAGCCAGAAGTTGGAGCGGCTGATGTTGGAGGTACAAACTGAGTAGAGGTGGAAGCTCCAGCTCTCCTAGATTGAGCTCGCGGTGCAGTCTCTTTCTCCTTGAGCTTACGGGAGATCTCGGGATGCGATAAGTCATGTTTGAACTCCACATTATCTCTGCAACTTACTGAAGTAAGTTGGGGAACTGGGAGGATGATGTAAATCATCTGGGGTGTATTATCGAAAAATGTCCACTGCTGCTTCTCCAGAAAGTTCCCAAATCGCGTCAGGGCAGCCGTATCGATTAACTCGATCCTCTGAACAACTTCTGTCTGCTCGAGGTCTAACCCATGGTGCATGAAGATAGGTGTCAGGAGACTACCGATTGGCTCAACTATTCTCTTCCTTGGGTCACATATGTATCTGCAAAACAAGTGATATTAAGTTCAGGATAATGCTAAGGAAATAGAAAATCTGCATCAGGTGCACTCATACAAAGGGCCCCTGGGATCCTCTTCAAAGCGTTCCAGATTGTCTGTTGAATCGACCTTTTCTCCTCTCGTTCTCAACCTGCCACTCTCTGAACCGCCGATCCGTAAAGTCCGGTGAGTAGTGAGGCAATCCGAGTTCCTCCTCAGGAAATTCGGGAAGAAGAAAGCCAGAAGTTGGAGCGGCTGATGTTGGAGGTACAAACTGAGTAGAGGTGGAAGCTCCAGCTCTCCTAGATTGAGCTCGTGGTGCAGTCTCCTTCTCCTGGAGGTACAAACTGAGTAGAGGTGGAAGCTCCAGCTCTCCTAGATCGAGCTCGCGGTGCAGTCTCCTTCTCCTGTTCGGCGCAATCTGCATCAGGTGCACTCATACAAAGGGCCCCTGAGATCCTCTTCAAAGCGTTCCAGATTGTCTGTTGAATCGACCTTTTTCTCCTCTCGTTCTCAACCTGCCACTCTCTGAACCGCCGATCCGTGAAGTCCGGTGAGTAGTGAGGCAATCCGGGTTCCTCCTCAGGAAATTTGGGAAGAAGAAAGCCAGAAGTCTGAGCGGCTGATGTTGGAGGTACAAACTGAGTAGAGGTGGAAGCTCCAGCTCTCCTAGATTGAGCTCGCGGTGCAGTCTACTGAAGTAAGTTGGGGAACTAGGAGGATGATGTAAATCATCTCGGGTGTATTATCGAAAAATGTCCACTGCTGCTTCTCCAGAAAGTACCCAAATCGCGTCAGGACAGCCGTATCGATTAAATCGATCCTCTGAACAACTACTGTCTGCTCGAGGTCTAACCCATGGTGCATGAAGATAGGTGTCAGGAGACCACCGATTGGCTCAACTACTCCCATCCTTGGGTCACATATGTATCTGCAAAACAAGTGATATTAAGTTCAGGATAATGCTAAGGAAATAAAAAATCGAATGTTCCCATGTCAGTCACAAAAGCTCAAAAAATAAATAAATAAAAGAGGAAATTAGTCTGAAAATCCTAGAATAAAAAGAAACAAGACAGAAAAATGCGTTAGTTAATAGGTGTTCTCCCTCAGACATACTTTACACCGTGCCGGTGTAAAAATAAACCAAAAGGAAGACATATAAACACGCATAAGAAATAAAAGTGAACAAAAGAAATAGTTTAATATGTAATAAAAATAAAGTGCAATAAAAATAGGAGGTAGCTAAGAAGCTACTCAGGGATCTCGTTGTAGCGTGCGCCTGGTGCTCTGCGGTGGCGAGAAAGACGGTGATCCACTGTCTGATCATCCTCGTCAATGTCAGACCAATGTCCAGCAACATCCAATAGGTGCGGTAGCATGCTCGTCACAATCTGCATCAGGTGCACTCATATAAAGGGCCCCTGGGATTCTCCTCAAAGTGTTCCAGATTTTCCGTTGAATCGACCTTTTTCTCCTCTCGTTCTCAACCTGCCACTCTCTGAACTGCCGATCTGTGAAGTCCGGCGAGTAGTGAGGCAATCAGAGTTCCTCAGGAAACTCGGGAAGCAGAAAGCTAGAAGTTGGAGTGGCTGATTTTGGAGGTACAAACTGAGTAGAGGGGGAAGCTCCAAGTATCGTAGATCGAGCTCGCGGAGCAGTCTCCTTCTCCTTCAGCTTACCGGAGATCTCGGGATGCGACAAGTCATGTCTGAACTCCACGTTCTCTCTGTAACTTACTGAAGTGAGGTGGGGAGCTGAGAGGGTGACGTACATCACCTGGGGTGTATTATCAAAAATTGTCCACTGCTTCTTCTCCAGAAAGTACCCAAATCGCGCCAGGGCAGCCGTATCGATTAACTCGATCCTCTGAACATCTTCTGTCTTCTCGAGGTCTAACCCATGGTGCATGAAGATCGGTGACAGGAACTACCGATTGGCTGAACTAAACCCTTCCTCGGGTCGCCCCTCTATCTGCAAAACAAGTGATATTAAGTTCAGGATAATGCTAAGGAAATAGAAAATCGAATGATCCGATGTCAGTCACAAAAGCTCAAAAAATACATAAATAAAAGAGGAAATTAGTCTGAAAATCCTAGAATAAAAAGAAACAAAACAGAAAAATGCGTTAGTCAATAGGTGTTCTCCCTCAGACTTACTTTACACCGTGCCGGTGTAAAAATAAACCAAAAGGAAGACATATAAACACGCATAAGAAGTAAAAGTGAACAAAAGAAATAGTTTAATATGTAATAAAAATAAAGTGCAATAAAAATAGGAGGTAACTAAGAAGCTACTCAGGGCTCTCATTGTAGCGTGCGCCTGGTGCTCTGCGGTGGCGAGAAAGACGGTGATCCACTGTCTGATCATCCTCGTCAATGTCAGACCAATTTCCAGCAACATCCAGTAGGTGCAGTAGCCTGCTCGTCACAATCTGCATCAGGTGCACTCATAGAAAGGGCCCCTGGGATCCTCCTCAAAGCGTTCCAGATTTTCCGTTGAATCGACCTTTTTCTCTTCTCGTTCTCAACCTGCCACTCTCTGAACTGCCGATCCGTGAAGTCCGGCGAGTAGTGAGGCAATCAGAGTTCCTCAGGAAACTCGGGAAGCAGAAAGCTAGAAGTTGGAGTGGCTGATTTTGGAGGTACAAACTGAGTAGAGGGGGAAGCTCCAGGTATCGTAGATCGAGCTCGCGGAGCAGTCTCCTTCTCCTTCAGCTTACCGGAGATCTCGGGATGCGACAAGTCATGTCTGAACTCCACGTTCTCTCTGTAACTTACTGAAGTGAGGTGGGGAGCTGAGAGGGTGACGTACATCACCTGGGGTGTATTATCAAAAATTGTCCACTGCTTCTTCTCCAGAAAGTACCCAAATCGCGCCAGGGCAGCCGTATCGATTAACTCGATCCTCTGAACATCTTCTGTCTTCTCGAGGTCTAACCCATGGTGCATGAATATCGGTGACAGGAACTACCGATTGGCTCAACTAAACTCTTCCTCGGGTCGCCCCTCTATCTGCAAAACAAGTGATCTTAAGTTCAGGATAATGCTAAGGAAATAGAAAATCGAATGATCCGATGTCAGTCACAAAAGCTCAAAAAATACATAAATAAAAGAGGAAATTAGTCTGAAAATCCTAGAATAAAAAGATACAAAACAGAAAAATGCGTTAGTCAATAGGTGTTCTCCCTTATACCGTGCCGGTGTAAAAATAAACCAAAAGGAAGACATATAAACACGCATAAGAAATAAAAGTGAACAAAAGAAATAGTTTAATATGTAATAAAATTAAAGTGCAATAAAAATAGGAGGTAGCTAAGAAGCTACTCATGGCTCTCGTTGTAGCGTGTGCCTAGTGCTCTGCGGCGGAGAGAAAGACGGTGATCCACTGATCCTCGTCAATGTCAGACCAATGTCCAGCAACATCCAGTAGGTGCGGTAGCATGCTTGGCACAATCTGCATCAGGTGCACTCATACAAAGGGCCCCTGGGATCCTCCTCAAAGCGTTCCAGATTGTCCGTTGAATCGACATTTTTCTCCTCTCGTTCTCAACCTGCCACTCTCTGAACTGCCGATCTGTAAAGTCCGGTGAGTAGTGAGGCAATCCGAGTTCCTCCTCAGGAAACTCGGGAAGAAGAAAGCCAGAAGTTGGAGCGGCTGATGTTGGAGGTACAAACTGAGTAGAGGTGGAAGCTCCAGCTCTCCTAGATTGAGCTCGCGGTGCAGTCTCTTTCTCCTTGAGCTTACGGGAGATCTCGGGATGCGATAAGTCATGTTTGAACTCCACATTATCTCTGCAACTTACTGAAGTAAGTTGGGGAACTGGGAGGATGATGTAAATCATCTGGGGTGTATTATCGAAAAATGTCCACTGCTGCTTCTCCAGAAAGTACCCAAATCGCGTCAGGGCAGCCGTATCGATTAACTCGATCCTCTGAACAACTTCTGTCTGCTCGAGGTCTAACCCATGGTGCATGAAGATAGGTGTCAGGAGACTACCGATTGGCTCAACTATTCTCTTCCTTGGGTCACATATGTATCTGCAAAACAAGTGATATTAAGTTCAGGATAATGCTAAGGAAATAGAAAATCTGCATCAGGTGCACTCATACAAAGGGCCCCTGGGATCCTCTTCAAAGCGTTCCAGATTGTCTGTTGAATCGACCTTTTCTCCTCTCGTTCTCAACCTGCCACTCTCTGAACCGCCGATCCGTAAAGTCCGGTGAGTAGTGAGGCAATCCGAGTTCCTCCTCAGGAAATTCGGGAAGAAGAAAGCCAGAAGTTGGAGCGGCTGATGTTGGAGGTACAAACTGAGTAGAGGTGGAAGCTCCAGCTCTCCTAGATTGAGCTCGTGGTGCAGTCTCCTTCTCCTGGAGGTACAAACTGAGTAGAGGTGGAAGCTCCAGCTCTCCTAGATCGAGCTCGCGGTGCAGTCTCCTTCTCCTGTTCGGTGCAATCTGCATCAGGTGCACTCATACAAAGGGCCCCTGAGATCCTCTTCAAAGCGTTCCAGATTGTCTGTTGAATCGACCTTTTTCTCCTCTCGTTCTCAACCTGCCACTCTCTGAACCGCTGATCCGTGAAGTCCGGTGAGTAGTGAGGCAATCCGGGTTCCTCCTCAGGAAATTTGGGAAGAAGAAAGCCAGAAGTCTGAGCGGCTGATGTTGGAGGTACAAACTGAGTAGAGGTGGAAGCTCCAGCTCTCCTAGATTGAGCTCGCGGTGCAGTCTACTGAAGTAAGTTGGGGAACTGGGAGGATGATGTAAATCATCTCGGGTGTATTATCGAAAAATGTCCACTGCTGCTTCTCCAGAAAGTACCCAAATCGCGTCAGGACAGCCGTATCGATTAACTCGATCCTCTGAACAACTACTGTCTGCTCGAGGTCTAACCCATGGTGCATGAAGATAGGTGTCAGGAGACCACCGATTGGCTCAACTACTCCCTTCCTTGGGTCACATATGTATCTGCAAAACAAGTGATATTAAGTTCAGGATAATGCTAAGGAAATAAAAAATCGAATGTTCCCATGTCAGTCACAAAAGCTCAAAAAATAAATAAATAAAAGAGGAAATTAGTCTGAAAATCCTAGAATAAAAAGAAACAAGACAGAAAAATGCGTTAGTTAATAGGTGTTCTCCCTCAGACATACTTTACACCGTGCCGGTGTAAAAATAAACCAAAAGGAAGACATATAAACACGCATAAGAAATAAAAGTGAACAAAAGAAATAGTTTAATATGTAATAAAAATAAAGTGCAATAAAAATAGGAGGTAGCTAAGAAGCTACTCAGGGATCTCGTTGTAGCGTGCGCCTGGTGCTTTGCGGTGGCGAGAAAGACGGTGATCCACTGTCTGATCATCCTCGTCAATGTCAGACCAATTTCCAGCAACATCCAGTAGGTGCGGTAGCATGCTCTTCACAATCTGCATCAGGTGCACTCATACAAAGGGCCCCTGGGATCCTCCTCAAAGCGTTCCAGATTGTCCGTTGAATCGACCTTTTTCTCCTCTCGTTCTCAACCTGCCACTCTCTGAACTGCCGATCCGTGAAGTCCGGCGAGTAGTGAGGCAATCAGAGTTCCTCAGGAAACTCGGGAAGCAGAAAGCTAGAAGTTGGAGTGGCTGATTTTGGAGGTACAAACTGAGTAGAGGGGGAAGCTCCAGGTATCGTAGATCGAGCTCGCGGAGCAGTCTCCTTCTCCTTCAGCTTACCGGAGATCTCGGGATGCGACAAGTCATGTCTGAACTCCACGTTCTCTCTGTAACTTACTGAAGTGAGGTGGGGAGCTGAGAGGGTGACGTACATCACCTGGGGTGTATTATCAAAAATTGTCCACTGCTTCTTCTCCAGAAAGTACCCAAATCGCGCCAGGGCAGCCGTATCGATTAACTCGATCCTCTGAACATCTTCTGTCTTCTCGAGGTCTAACCCATGGTGCATGAAGATCGGTGACAGGAACTACCGATTGGCTGAACTAAACCCTTCCTCGGGTCGCCCCTCTATCTGCAAAGCAAGTGATATTAAGTTCAGGATAATGCTAAGGAAATAGAAAATCGAATGATCCGATGTCAGTCACAAAAGCTCAAAAAATACATAAATAAAAGAGGAAATTATGCTGAAAATCCTAGAATAAAAAGAAACAAAACAGAAAAATGCGTTAGTCAATAGGTGTTCTCCCTCAGACTTACTTTACACCGTGCCGGTGTAAAAATAAACCAAAAGGAAGACATATAAACACGCATAAGAAATAAAAGTGAACAAAAGAAATAGTTTAATATGTAGTAAAAATAAAGTGCAATAAAAATAGGAGGTAGCTAAGAAGCTACTCAGGGCTCTCGTTGTAGCATGCGCCTGGTGCTCTGCGGTGGCGAGAAAGACGGTGATCCACTGTCTGATCATCCTCGTCAATGTCAGACCAATGTCCAGCAACATCCAATAGGTGCGGTAGCATGCTCGTCACAATCTGCATCAGGTGCACTCATATAAAGGGCCCCTGGGATTCTCCTCAAAGTGTTCCAGATTTTCCGTTGAATCGACCTTTTTCTCCTCTCGTTCTCAACCTGCCACTCTCTGAACTGCCGATCCGTGAAGTCCGGCGAGTAGTGAGGCAATCAGAGTTCCTCAGGAAACTCGGGAAGCAGAAAGCTAGAAGTTGGAGTGGCTGATTTTGGAGGTACAAACTGAGTAGAGGGGGAAGCTCCAGGTATCGTAGATCGAGCTCGCGGAGCAGTCTCCTTCTCCTTCAGCTTACCGGAGATCTCGGGATGCGACAAGTCATGTCTGAACTCCACGTTCTCTCTGTAACTTACTGAAGTGAGGTGGGGAGCTGAGAGGGTGACGTACATCACCTGGGGTGTATTATCAAAAATTGTCCACTGCTTCTTCTCCAGAAAGTACCCAAATCGCGCCAGGGCAGCCGTATCGATTAACTCGATCCTCTGAACATCTTCTGTCTTCTCGAGGTCTAACCCATGGTGCATGAAGATCGGTGAAAGGAACTACCGATTGGCTGAACTAAACCCTTCCTCGGGTCGCCCCTCTATCTGCAAAACAAGTGATATTAAGTTCAGGATAATGCTAAGGAAATAGAAAATCGAATGATCCGATGTCAGTCACAAAAGCTCAAAAAATACATAAATAAAAGAGGAAATTAGTCTGAAAATCCTAGAATAAAAAGAAACAAAACAGAAAAATGCGTTAGTCAATAGGTGTTCTCCCTCAGACTTACTTTACACCGTGCCGGTGTAAAAATAAACCAAAAGGAAGACATATAAACACGCATAAGAAATAAAAGTGAACAAAAGAAATAGTTTAATATGTAGTAAAAATAAAGTGCAATAAAAATAGGAGGTAGCTAAGAAGCTACTCAGGGCTCTCGTTGTAGCATGCGCCTGGTGCTCTGCGGTGGCGAGAAAGACGGTGATCCACTGTCTGATCATCCTCGTCAATGTCAGACCAATTTCCAGCAACATCCAGTAGGTGCGGTAGCATGCTCGTCACAATCTGCATCAGGTGCACTCATACAAAGGGCCCCTGGGATCCTCCTCAAAGCGTTCCAGATTGTCCGTTGAATCGACCTTTTTCTCCTCTCGTTCTCAACCTGCCACTCTCTGAACTGCCGATCCGTGAAGTCCGGCGAGTAGTGAGGCAATCAGAGTTCCTCAGGAAACTCGGGAAGCAGAAAGCTAGAAGTTGGAGTGGCTGATTTTGGAGGTACAAACTGAGTAGAGGGGGAAGCTCCAGGTATCGTAGATCGAGCTCGCGGAGCAGTCTCCTTCTCCTTCAGCTTACCGGAGATCTCGGGATGCGACAAGTCATGTCTGAACTCCACGTTCTCTCTGTAACTTACTGAAGTGAGGTGGGGAGCTGAGAGGGTGACGTACATCACCTGGGGTGTATTATCAAAAATTGTCCACTGCTTCTTCTCCAGAAAGTACCCAAATCGCGCCAGGGCAGCCGTATCGATTAACTCGATCCTCTGAACATCTTCTGTCTTCTCGAGGTCTAACCCATGGTGCATGAAGATCGGTGACAGGAACTACCGATTGGCTGAACTAAACCCTTCCTCGGGTCGCCCCTCTATCTGCAAAGCAAGTGATATTAAGTTCAGGATAATGCTAAGGAAATAGAAAATCGAATGATCCGATGTCAGTCACAAAAGCTCAAAAAATACATAAATAAAAGAGGAAATTATGCTGAAAATCCTAGAATAAAAAGAAACAAAACAGAAAAATGCGTTAGTCAATAGGTGTTCTCCCTCAGACTTACTTTACACCGTGCCGGTGTAAAAATAAACCAAAAGGAAGACATATAAACACGCATAAGAAATAAAAGTGAACAAAAGAAATAGTTTAATATGTAGTAAAAATAAAGTGCAATAAAAATAGGAGGTAGCTAAGAAGCTACTCAGGGCTCTCGTTGTAGCATGCGCCTGGTGCTCTGCGGTGGCGAGAAAGACGGTGATCCACTGTCTGATCATCCTCGTCAATGTCAGACCAATGTCCAGCAACATCCAATAGGTGCGGTAGCATGCTCGTCACAATCTGCATCAGGTGCACTCATATAAAGGGCCCCTGGGATTCTCCTCAAAGTGTTCCAGATTTTCCGTTGAATCGACCTTTTTCTCCTCTCGTTCTCAACCTGCCACTCTCTGAACTGCCGATCCGTGAAGTCCGGCGAGTAGTGAGGCAATCAGAGTTCCTCAGGAAACTCGGGAAGCAGAAAGCTAGAAGTTGGAGTGGCTGATTTTGGAGGTACAAACTGAGTAGAGGGGGAAGCTCCAGGTATCGTAGATCGAGCTCGCGGAGCAGTCTCCTTCTCCTTCAGCTTACCGGAGATCTCGGGATGCGACAAGTCATGTCTGAACTCCACGTTCTCTCTGTAACTTACTGAAGTGAGGTGGGGAGCTGAGAGGGTGACGTACATCACCTGGGGTGTATTATCAAAAATTGTCCACTGCTTCTTCTCCAGAAAGTACCCAAATCGCGCCAGGGCAGCCGTATCGATTAACTCGATCCTCTGAACATCTTCTGTCTTCTCGAGGTCTAACCCATGGTGCATGAAGCTCGGTGACAGGAACTACTGATTGGCTGAACTAAACCCTTCCTCGGGTCGCCCCTCTATCTGCAAAACAAGTGATATTAAGTTCAGGATAATGCTAAGGAAATAGAAAATCGAATGATCCGATGTCAGTCACAAAAGCTCAAAAAATACATAAATAAAAGAGGAAATTAGTCTGAAAATCCTAGAATAAAAAGAAACAAAACAGAAAAATGCGTTAGTCAATAGGTGTTCTCCCTCAGACTTACTTTACACCGTGCCGGTGTAAAAATAAACCAAAAGGAAGACATATAAACACGCATAAGAAATAAAAGTGAACAAAAGAAATAGTTTAATATGTAGTAAAAATAAAGTGCAATAAAAATAGGAGGTAGCTAAGAAGCTACTCAGGGCTCTCGTTGTAGCATGCGCCTGGTGCTCTGCGGTGGCGAGAAAGACGGTGATCCACTGTCTGATCATCCTCGTCAATGTCAGACCAATTTCCAGCAACATCCAGTAGGTGCGGTAGCATGCTCGTCACAATCTGCATCAGGTGCACTCATACAAAGGGCCCCTGGGATCCTCCTCAAAGCGTTCCAGATTGTCCGTTGAATCGACCTTTTTCTCCTCTCGTTCTCAACCTGCCACTCTCTGAACTGCCGATCCGTGAAGTCCGGCGAGTAGTGAGGCAATCAGAGTTCCTCAGGAAACTCGGGAAGCAGAAAGCTAGAAGTTGGAGTGGCTGATTTTGGAGGTACAAACTGAGTAGAGGGGGAAGCTCCAGGTATCGTAGATCGAGCTCGCGGAGCAGTCTCCTTCTCCTTCAGCTTACCGGAGATCTCGGGATGCGACAAGTCATGTCTGAACTCCACGTTCTCTCTGTAACTTACTGAAGTGAGGTGGGGAGCTGAGAGGGTGACGTACATCACCTGGGGTGTATTATCAAAAATTGTCCACTGCTTCTTCTCCAGAAAGTACCCAAATCGCGCCAGGGCAGCCGTATCGATTAACTCGATCCTCTGAACATCTTCTGTCTTCTCGAGGTCTAACCCATGGTGCATGAAGATCGGTGACAGGAACTACCGATTGGCTGAACTAAACCCTTCCTCGGGTCGCCCCTCTATCTGCAAAGCAAGTGATATTAAGTTCAGGATAATGCTAAGGAAATAGAAAATCGAATGATCCGATGTCAGTCACAAAAGCTCAAAAAATACATAAATAAAAGAGGAAATTAGTCTGAAAATCCTAGAATAAAAAGAAACAAAACAGAAAAATGCGTTAGTCAATAGGTGTTCTCCCTCAGACTTACTTTACACCGTGCCGGTGTAAAAATAAACCAAAAGGAAGACATATAAACACGCATAAGAAATAAAAGTGAACAAAAGAAATAGTTTAATATGTAGTAAAAATAAAGTGCAATAAAAATAGGAGGTAGCTAAGAAGCTACTCAGGGCTCTCGTTGTAGCATGCGCCTGGTGCTCTGCGGTGGCGAGAAAGACGGTGATCCACTGTCTGATCATCCTCGTCAATGTCAGACCAATGTCCAGCAACATCCAATAGGTGCGGTAGCATGCTCGTCACAATCTGCATCAGGTGCACTCATATAAAGGGCCCCTGGGATTCTCCTCAAAGTGTTCCAGATTTTCCGTTGAATCGACCTTTTTCTCCTCTCGTTCTCAACCTGCCACTCTCTGAACTGCCGATCCGTGAAGTCCGGCGAGTAGTGAGGCAATCAGAGTTCCTCAGGAAACTCGGGAAGCAGAAAGCTAGAAGTTGGAGTGGCTGATTTTGGAGGTACAAACTGAGTAGAGGGGGAAGCTCCAGGTATCGTAGATCGAGCTCGCGGAGCAGTCTCCTTCTCCTTCAGCTTACCGGAGATCTCGGGATGCGACAAGTCATGTCTGAACTCCACGTTCTCTCTGTAACTTACTGAAGTGAGGTGGGGAGCTGAGAGGGTGACGTACATCACCTGGGGTGTATTATCAAAAATTGTCCACTGCTTCTTCTCCAGAAAGTACCCAAATCGCGCCAGGGCAGCCGTATCGATTAACTCGATCCTCTGAACATCTTCTGTCTTCTCGAGGTCTAACCCATGGTGCATGAAGCTCGGTGACAGGAACTACTGATTGGCTGAACTAAACCCTTCCTCGGGTCGCCCCTCTATCTGCAAAACAAGTGATATTAAGTTCAGGATAATGCTAAGGAAATAGAAAATCGAATGATCCGATGTCAGTCACAAAAGCTCAAAAAATACATAAATAAAAGAGGAAATTAGTCTGAAAATCCTAGAATAAAAAGAAACAAAACAGAAAAATGCGTTAGTCAATAGGTGTTCTCCCTCAGACTTACTTTACACCGTGCCGGTGTAAAAATAAACCAAAAGGAAGACATATAAACACGCATAAGAAATAAAAGTGAACAAAAGAAATAGTTTAATATGTAATAAAAATAAAGTGCAATAAAAATAGGAGGTAACTAAGAAGCTACTCAGGGCTCTCGTTGTAGCGTGCGCCTGGTGCTCTGCGGTGGCGAGAAAGACGGTGATCCACTGTCTGATCATCCTCGTCAATGTCAGACCAATTTCCAGCAACATCCAGTAGGTGCGGTAGCATGCTCGTCACAATCTGCATCAGGTGCACTCATACAAAGGGCCCCTGGGATCCTCCTCAAAGCGTTCCAGATTTTCCGTTGAATCGACCTTTTTCTCTTCTCGTTCTCAACCTGCCACTCTCTGAACTGCCGATCCGTGAAGTCCGGCGAGTAGTGAGGCAATCAGAGTTCCTCAGGAAACTCGGGAAGCAGAAAGCTAGAAGTTGGAGTGGCTGATTTTGGAGGTACAAACTGAGTAGAGGGGGAAGCTCCAGGTATCGTAGATCGAGCTCGCGGAGCAGTCTCCTTCTCCTTCAGCTTACCGGAGATCTCGGGATGCGACAAGTCATGTCTGAACTCCACGTTCTCTCTGTAACTTACTGAAGTGAGGTGGGGAGCTGAGAGGGTGACGTACATCACCTGGGGTGTATTATCAAAAATTGCCCACTGCTTCTTCTCCAGAAAGTACCCAAATCGCGCCAGGGCAGCCGTATCGATTAACTCGATCCTCTGAACATCTTCTGTCTTCTCGAGGTCTAACCCATGGTGCATGAAGATCGGTGACAGGAACTACCGATTGGCTCAACTAAACCCTTCCTCGGGTCGCCCCTCTATCTGCAAAACAAGTAAAATTAAGTTCAGGATAATGCAAAGGAAATAGAAAATCGAATGATCCGATGTCAGTCACAAAAGCTCAAAAAATACATAAATAAAAGAGGAAATTAGTCTGAAAATCCTAGAATAAAAAGATACAAAACAGAAAAATGCGTTAGTCAATAGGTGTTCTCCCTCAGACTTACTTTACACCGTGCCGGTGTAAAAATAAACCAAAAGGAAGACATATAAACACGCATAAGAAATAAAAGTGAACAAAAGAAATAGTTTAATATATAATAAAAATAAAGTGCAATAAAAATAGGAGGTAGCTAAGAAGCTACTCAGGGCTCTCGTTGTAGCGTGTGCCTGGTGCTCTGCGGCGGCGAGAAAGACGGTGATCCACTGTCTGATCATCCTCGTCAATGTCAGACCAATGTCCAGCAACATCCAGTAGGTGCGGTAGCATGCTCGTCACAATCTGCATCAAGTGCACTCATACAAAGGGCCCCTGGGATCCTCCTCAAAGCGTTCTAGATTGTCCGTTGAATAGACCTTTTTCTCCTCTCGTTCTCAACCTGCCACTCTCTGAACTGCCGATCCGTGAAGTCCGGCGAGTAGTGAGGCAATCAGAGTTCCTCAGGAAACTCGGGAAGCAGAAAGCTAGAAGTTGGAGTGGCTGATTTTGGAGGTACAAACTGAGTAGAGGGGGAAGCTCCAGGTATCGTAGATCGAGCTCGCGGAGCAGTCTCCTTCTCCTTCAACTTACCGGAGATCTCGGGATGCGACAAGTCATGTCTGAACTCCACATTCTCTCTGTAACTTACTGAAGTGAGGTGGGGAGTTGAGAGGGTGACGTACATCACCTGGGGTGTATTATCCAAAATTGTCCACTGCTTCTTCTCCAGAAAGTACCCAAATCGCGCCAGGGCAGCCGTATCGATTAACTCGATCCTCTGAACATCTTCTGTCTTCTCGAGGTCTAACCCATGGTGCATGAAGATCGGTGACAGGAACTACCGATTGGCTCAACTAAACCCTTCCTCGGGTCGCCCCTCTATCTGCAAAACAAGTGATATTAAGTTCAGGATAATGCTAAGGAAATAGAAAATCGAATGATCCGATGTCAGTCACAAAAGCTCAAAAAAGACATAAATAAAAGAGAAAATTAGTCTGAAAATCCTAGAATAAAAAGAAACAAAACAGAAAAATGCGTTAGTCAATAGGTGTTCTCCCTCAGACTTTCTTTACACCATGCCGGTGTAAAAATAAACCAAAAGGAAGACATATAAACACGCATAAGAAATAAAAGTGAACAAAAGAAATAGTTTAATATGTAATAAAAATAAAGTGCAATAAAAATAGGAGGTAGCTAAGAAGCTACTCAGGGCTCTCGTTGTAGCGTGTGCCTGGTGCTCTGCGGCGGCGAGAAAGACGGTGATCCACTGTCTGATCATCCTCGTCGATGTCAGACCAATGTCCAGCGACATCCAGTAGGTGCGGTAGCATGCTCGGCACAATCTGCATCAGGTGCACTCATACAAAGGGCCCCTGGGATCCTCTTCAAAGCGTTCCGGATTGTCTGTTGGATCGACCTTTTTCTCCTCTCGTTCTCAACCTGCCACTCTCTGAACCGCCGATCCGTGAAGTCCGGTGAGTAGTGAGGCAATCCGAGTTCCTCCTCAGGAAATTCGGGAAGAAGAAAGCCAGAAGTTGGAGCGGCTGATGTTGGAGGTACAAACTGAGTAGAGGTGGAAGCTCCAGCTCTCCTAGATTGAGCTCGCGGTGCAGTCTCCTTCTCCTTGAGCTTACGGGAGATCTCGGGATGCGATAAGTCATGTTTGAACTCCACGTTATCTCTGCAACTTACTGAAGTAAGTTGGGGAACTGGGAGGATGATGTAAATCATCTGGGGTGTATTATCAAAAAATGTCCACTGCTGCTTCTCCAGAAAGTACCCAAATCGCGTCAGGGCAGCCGTATCGATTAACTCGATCCTCTGAACAACTTCTGTCTGCTCGAGGTCTAACCCATGGTGCATGAAGATAGGTGTCAGTCTCTCTCTGATTGGCTCAACTACTCCCTTCCTTGGGTCACATATGTATCTGCAAAACAAGTGATATTAAGTTCAGGATAATGCTAAGGAAATAGAAAATCGAATGTTCCCATCTCAGTCACAAAAGCTCAAAAAATACATAAATAAAAGAGGAAATTAGTCTGAAAATCCTAGAATAAAAAGAAACAAGAAAGAAAAATGCGTTAGTTAATAGGTGTTCTCCCTCAGACTTACTTTACACCGTGCCGGTGTAAAAATAAACCAAAAGGAAGACATATAAACACGCATAAGAAATAAAAGTGAACAAAAGAAATAGTTTAATATGTAGTAAAAATAAAGTGCAATAAAAATAGGAGGTAGGTAAGAAGCTACTCAGGGCTCTCGTTGTAGCGTGCGCCTGGTGCTCTGCGGTGGCGAGAAAGACGGTGATCCACTGTCTGATCATCCTCGTCAATGTCAGACCAATGTCCAGCAACATCCAGTAGGTCCGGTAGCATGCTCGTCACAATCTGCATCAGGTGCACTCATACAAAGGGCCCCTGGGATCCTCCTCAAAGCGTTCTAGATTGTCCGTTGAATAGACCTTTTTCTCCTCTCGTTCTCAACCTGCCACTCTCTGAACTGCCGATCCGTGAAGTCCGGCGAGTAGTGAGGCAATCAGAGTTCCTCAGGAAACTCGGGAAGCAGAAAGCTAGAAGTTGGAGTGGCTGATTTTGGAGGTACAAACTGAGTAGAGGGGGAAGCTCCAGGTATCGTAGATCGAGCTCGCGGAGCAGTCTCCTTCTCCTTCAGCTTACCGGAGATCTCGGGATGCGACAAGTCATGTCTGAACTCCACGTTCTCTCTGTAACTTACTGAAGTGAGGTGGGGAGCTGAGAGGGTGACGTACATCACCTGGGGTGTATTATCAAAAATTGCCCACTGCTTCTTCTCCAGAAAGTACCCAAATCGCGCCAGGGCAGCCGTATCGATTAACTCGATCCTCTGAACATCTTCTGTCTTCTCGAGGTCTAACCCATGGTGCATGAAGATCGGTGACAGGAACTACCGATTGGCTCAACTAAACCCTTCCTCGGGTCGCCCCTCTATCTGCAAAACAAGTGATATTAAGTTCAGGATAATGCAAAGGAAATAGAAAATCGAATGATCCGATGTCAGTCACAAAAGCTCAAAAAATACATAAATAAAAGAGGAAATTAGTCTGAAAATCCTAGAATAAAAAGATACAAAACAGAAAAATGAGTTAGTCAATAGGTGTTCTCCCTCAGACTTACTTTACACCGTGCCGGTGTAAAAATAAACCAAAAGGAAGACATATAAACACGCATAAGAAATAAAAGTGAACAAAAGAAATAGTTTAATATGTAGTAAAAATAAAGTGCAATAAAAATAGGAGGTAGCTAAGAAGCTACTCAGGGCTCTCGTTGTAGCGTGCGCCTGGTGCTCTGCGGTGGCGAGAAAGACGGTGATCCACTATCTGATCATCCTCGTCAATGTCAGACCAATGTCCAGCAACATCCAGTAGGTGCGGTAGCATGCTCGTCACAATCTGCATCAGGTGCACTCATACAAAGGGCCCCTGGGATCCTCCTCAAAGCGTTCCAGATTGTCCGTTGAATCGACCTTTTTCTCCTCTCGTTCTCAACCTGCCACTCTCTGAACTGCCGATCCGTGAAGTCCGGCGAGTAGTGAGGCAATCAGAGTTCCTCAGGAAACTCGGGAAGCAGAAAGCTAGAAGTTGGAGTGGCTGATTTTGGAGGTACAAACTGAGTAGAGGGGGAAGCTCCAGGTATCGTAGATCGAGCTCGCGGAGCAGTCTCCTTCTCCTTCAGCTTACCGGAGATCTCGGGATGCGACAAGTCATGTCTGAACTCCACGTTCTCTCTGTAACTTACTGAAGTGAGGTGGGGAGCTGAGAGGGTGACGTACATCACCTGGGGTGTATTATCCAAAATTGTCCACTGCTTCTTCTCCAGAAAGTACCCAAATCGCGCCGGGGCAGCCGTATCGATTAACTCGATCCTCTGAACATCTTCTGTCTTCTCGAGGTCTAACCCATGGTGCATGAAGATCGGTGACAGGAACTACCGATTGGCTCAACTAAACCCTTCCTCGGGTCGCCCCTCTATCTGCAAAACAAGTGATATTAAGTTCAGGATAATGCTAAGGAAATAGAAAATCGAATGATCCGATGTCAGTCACAAAAGCTCAAAAAAGACATAAATAAAAGAGAAAATTAGTCTGAAAATCCTAGAATAAAAAGAAACAAAACAGAAAAATGCGTTAGTCAATAGGTGTTCTCCCTCAGACTTTCTTTACACCATGCCGGTGTAAAAATAAACCAAAAGGAAGACATATAAACACGCATAAGAAATAAAAGTGAACAAAAGAAATAGTTTAATATGTAATAAAAATAAAGTGCAATAAAAATAGGAGGTAGCTAAGAAGCTACTCAGGGCTCTCGTTGTAGCGTGTGTCTGGTGCTCTGCGGCGGCGAGAAAGACGGTGATCCACTGTCTGATCATCCTCGTCAATGTCAGACCAATGTCCAGTGACATCCAGTAGGTGCGGTAGCATGCTCGGCACAATCTGCATCAGGTGCACTCATACAAAGGGCCCCTGGGATCCTCTTCAAAGCGTTCCGGATTGTCTGTTGGATCGACCTTTTTCTCCTCTCGTTCTCAACCTGCCACTCTCTGAACCGCCGATCCGTGAAGTCCGGTGAGTAGTGAGGCAATCCGAGTTCCTTCCTCAGGAAATTCGGGAAGAAGAAAGCTTGAAGTTGGAGCGGCTGATGTTGGAGGTACAAACTGAGTAGAGGTGGAAGCTCCAGCTCTCCTAGATTGAGCTCGCGGTGCAGTCTCCTTCTCCTTGAGCTTACGGGAGATCTCGGGATGCGATAAGTCATGTTTGAACTCCACGTTATCTCTACAACTTACTGAAGTAAGTTGGGGAACTGGGAGGATGATGTAAATCATCTGGGGTGTATTATCAAAAAATGTCCACTGCTGCTTCTCCAGAAAGTACCCAAATCGCGTCAGGGCAGCCGTATCGATTAACTCGATCCTCTGAACAACATCTGTCTGCTCGAGGTCTAACCCATGATGCATGAAGATAGGTGTCAGGAGACTACCGATTGGCTCAACTACTCCCTTCCTTGGGTCACATATGTATCTGCAAAACAAGTGATATTAAGTTCAGGATAATGCTAAGGAAATAGAAAATCGAATTTTCCCATCTCAGTCACAAAAGCTCAAAAAATACATAAATAAAAGAGGAAATTAGTCTGAAAATCCTAGAATAAAAAGAAACAAGACAGAAAAATGCGTTAGTTAATAAGTGTTCTCCCTCAGACTTACTTTACACCGTGCCGGTGTAAAAATAAACCAAAAGGAAGACATATAAACACGCATAAGAAATAAAAGTGAACAAAAGAAATAGTTTAATATGTAGTAAAAATAAAGTGCAATAAAAATAGGAGGTAGCTAAGAAGCTACTCAGGGCTCTCGTTGTAGCGTGCGCCTGGTGCTCTGCGGTGGCGAGAAAGACGGTGATCCACTATCTGATCATCCTCGTCAATGTCAGACCAATGTCCAGCAACATCCAGTAGGTGCGGTAGCATGCTCGTCACAATTTGCATCAGGTGCACTCATACAAAGGGCCCCTGGGATCCTCCTCAAAGCGTTCCAGATTGTCCGTTGAATCGACCTTTTTCTCCTCTCGTTCTCAACCTGCCACTCTCTGAACTGCCGATCCGTGAAGTCCGGCGAGTAGTGAGGCAATCAGAGTTCCTCAGGAAACTCGGGAAGCAGAAAGCTAGAAGTTGGAGTGGCTGATTTTGGAGGTACAAACTGAGTAGAGGGGGAAGCTCCAGGTATCGTAGATCGAGCTCGCGGAGCAGTCTCCTTCTCCTTCAGCTTACCGGAGATCTCGGGATGCGACAAGTCATGTCTGAACTCCACGTTCTCTCTGTAACTTACTGAAGTGAGGTGGGGAGCTGAGAGGGTGACGTACATCACCTGGGGTGTATTATCAAAAATTGTCCACTGCTTCTTCTCCAGAAAGTACCCAAATCGCGCCAGGGCAGCCGTATCGATTAACTCGATCCTCTGAACATCTTCTGTCTTCTCGAGGTCTAACCCATGGTGCATGAAGATCGGTGACAGGAACTACCGATTGGCTCAACTAAACCCTTCCTCGGGTCGCCCCTCTATCTGCAAAACAAGTGATATTAAGTTCAGGATAATGCTAAGGAAATAGAAAATCGAATGATCCGATGTCAGTCACAAAAGCTCAAAAAAGACATAAATAAAAGAGAAAATTAGTCTGAAAATCCTAGAATAAAAAGAAACAAAACAGAAAAATGCGTTAGTCAATAGGTGTTCTCCCTCAGACTTTCTTTACACCATGCCGGTGTAAAAATAAACCAAAAGGAAGACATATAAACACGCATAAGAAATAAAAGTGAACAAAAGAAATAGTTTAATATGTAATAAAAATAAAGTGCAATAAAAATAGGAGGTAGCTAAGAAGCTACTCAGGGCTCTCGTTGTAGCGTGTGCCTGGTGCTCTGCGGCGGCGAGAAAGACGGTGATCCACTGTCTGATCATCCTCGTCAATGTCAGACCAATGTCCAGCGACATCCAGTAGGTGCGGTAGCATGCTCGGCACAATCTGCATCAGGTGCACTCATACAAAGGGCCCCTGGGATCCTCTTCAAAGCGTTCCGGATTGTCTGTTGGATCGACCTTTTTCTCCTCTCGTTCTCAACCTGCCACTCTCTGAACCGCCGATCCGTGAAGTCCGGTGAGTAGTGAGGCAATCCGAGTTCCTTCCTCAAGAAATTCGGGAAGAAGAAAGCCTGAAGTTGGAGCGGCTGATGTTGGAGGTACAAACTGAGTAGAGGTGGAAGCTCCAGCTCTCCTAGATTTAGCTCGCGGTGCAGTCTCCTTCTCCTTGAGCTTACGGGAGATCTCGGGATGCGATAAGTCATGTTTGAACTCCACGTTATCTCTACAACTTACTGAAGTAAGTTGGGGAACTGGGAGGATGATGTAAATCATCTGGGGTGTATTATCAAAAAATGTCCACTGCTGCTTCTCCAGAAAGTACCCAAATCGCGTCAGGGCAGCCGTATCGATTAACTCGATCCTCTGAACAACTTCTGTCTGCTCGAGGTCTAACCCATGATGCATGAAGATAGGTGTCAGGAGACTACCGATTGGCTCAACTACTCCCTTCCTTGGGTCACATATGTATCTGCAAAACAAGTGATATTAAGTTCAGGATAATGCTAAGGAAATAGAAAATCGAATTTTCCCATCTCAGTCACAAAAGCTCAAAAAATACATAAATAAAAGAGGAAATTAGTCTGAAAATCCTAGAATAAAAAGAAACAAGACAGAAAAATGCGTTAGTTAATAGGTGTTCTCCCTCAGACTTACTTTACACCGTGCCGGTGTAAAAATAAACCAAAAGGAAGACATATAAACACGCATAAGAAATAAAAGTGAACAAAAGAAATAGTTTAATATGTAGTAAAAATAAAGTGCAATAAAAATAGGAGGTAGCTAAGAAGCTACTCAGGGCTCTCGTTGTAGCGTGCGCCTGGTGCTCTGCGGTGGCGAGAAAGACGGTGATCCACTATCTGATCATCCTCGTCAATGTCAGACCAATGTCCAGCAACATCCAGTAGGTGCGGTAGCATGCTCGTCACAATCTGCATCAGGTGCACTCATACAAAGGGCCCCTGGGATCCTCCTCAAAGCGTTCCAGATTGTCCGTTGAATCGACCTTTTTCTCCTCTCGTTCTCAACCTGCCACTCTCTGAACTGCCGATCCGTGAAGTCCGGCGAGTAGTGAGGCAATCAGAGTTCCTCAGGAAACTCGGGAAGCAGAAAGCTAGAAGTTGGAGTGGCTGATTTTGGAGGTACAAACTGAGTAGAGGGGGAAGCTCCAGGTATCGTAGATCGAGCTCGCGGAGCAGTCTCCTTCTCCTTCAGCTTACCGGAGATCTCGGGATGCGACAAGTCATGTCTGAACTCCACGTTCTCTCTGTAACTTACTGAAGTGAGGTGGGGAGCTGAGAGGGTGACGTACATCACCTGGGGTGTATTATCAAAAATTGTCCACTGCTTCTTCTCCAGAAAGTACCCAAATCGCGCCAGGGCAGCCGTATCGATTAACTCGATCCTCTGAACATCTTCTGTCTTCTCGAGGTCTAACCCATGGTGCATGAAGATCGGTGACAGGAACTACCGATTGGCTCAACTAAACCCTTCCTCGGGTCGCACCTCTATCTGCAAAACAAGTGATATTAAGTTCAGGATAATGCTAAGGAAATAGAAAATCGAATGATCCGATGTCAGTCACAAAAGCTCAAAAAATACATAAATAAAAGAGGAAATTAGTCTGAAAATCCTAGAATAAAAAGAAACAAAACAGAAAAATGCGTTAGTCAATAGGTGTTCTCCCTCAAACTTACTTTACACCGTGCCAGTGTAAAAATAAACCAAAAGGAAGACATATAAACACGCATAAGAAATAAAAGTGAACAAAAGAAATAGTTTAATATGTAATAAAAATAAAGTGCAATAAAAATAGGAGGTAGCTAAGAAGCTACTCAGGGCTCTCGTTGTAGCGTGTGCCTGGTGGTCTGCGGCGGCGAGAAAGATGGTGATCCACTGTCTGATCATCCTCGTCAATGTCAGACCAATGTCCAGCAATATCCAGTAGGTGCGGTAGCATGCTCGTCTCAATCTGCATCAGGTGCACTCATACAAAGGGCCCCTGGGATCCTCCTCAAAGCGTTCCAGATTGTCCGTTGAATCGACCTTTTTCTCCTCTCGTTCTCAACCTGCCACTCTCTGAACTGCCGATCCGTAAAGTTCGGTGAGTAGTGAGGGAATCCGAGTTCCTCCTCAGGAAACTCGGGAAGCAGAAAGCTAGAAGTTGGAGTGGCTGATTTTGGAGGTACAAACTGAGTAGAGGGGGAAGCTCCAGGTATCGTAGATCGAGCTCGCGGAGCAGTCTCCTTCTCCTTCAGCTTACCGGAGATCTCGGGATGCGACAAGTCATGTCTGAACTCCACGTTCTCTCTGTAACTTACTGAAGTGAGGTGGGGAGCTGAGAGGGTGACGTACATCACCTGGGGTGTATTATCAAAAATTGTCCACTGCTTCTTCTCCAGAAAGTACCTAAATCGCGCCAGGGCAGCCGTATCGATTAACTCGATCCTCTGAACAACTTCTGTCTGCTCGAGGTCTAACCCATGATGCATGAAGATAGGTGTCAGGAGACTACCGATTGGCTCAACTACTCCCTTCCTTGGGTCACATATGTATCTGCAAAACAAGTGATATTAAGTTCAGGATAATGCTAAGGAAATAGAAAATCGAATTTTCCCATCTCAGTCACAAAAGCTCAAAAAATACATAAATAAAAGAGGAAATTAGTCTGAAAATCCTAGAATAAAAAGAAACAAGACAGAAAAATGCGTTAGTTAATAGGTGTTCTCCCTCAGACTTACTTTACACCGTGCCGGTGTAAAAATAAACCAAAAGGAAGACATATAAACACGCATAAGAAATAAAAGTGAACAAAAGAAATAGTTTAATATGTAGTAAAAATAAAGTGCAATAAAAATAGGAGGTAGCTAAGAAGCTACTCAGGGCTCTCGTTGTAGCGTGCGCCTGGTGCTCTGCGGTGGCAAGAAAGACGGTGATCCACTATCTGATCATCCTCGTCAATGTCAGACCAATGTCCAGCAACATCCAGTAGGTGCGGTAGCATGCTCGTCACAATCTGCATCAGGTGCACTCATACAAAGGGCCCCTGGGATCCTCCTCAAAGCGTTCCAGATTGTCCGTTGAATCGACCTTTTTCTCCTCTCGTTCTCAACCTGCCACTCTCTGAACTGCCGATCCGTGAAGTCCGGCGAGTAGTGAGGCAATCAGAGTTCCTCAGGAAACTCGGGAAGCAGAAAGCTAGAAGTTGGAGTGGCTGATTTTGGAGGTACAAACTGAGTAGAGGGGGAAGCTCCAGGTATCGTAGATCGAGCTCGCGGAGCAGTCTCCTTCTCCTTCAGCTTACCGGAGATCTCGGGATGCGACAAGTCATGTCTGAACTCCACGTTCTCTCTGTAACTTACTGAAGTGAGGTGGGGAGCTGAGAGGGTGACGTACATCACCTGGGGTGTATTATCAAAAATTGTCCACTGCTTCTTCTCCAGAAAGTACCCAAATCGCGCCAGGGCAGCCGTATCGATTAACTCGATCCTCTGAACATCTTCTGTCTTCTCGAGGTCTAACCCATGGTGCATGAAGATCGGTGACAGGAACTACCGATTGGCTCAACTAAACCCTTCCTCGGGTCGCACCTCTATCTGCAAAACAAGTGATATTAAGTTCAGGATAATGCTAAGGAAATAGAAAATCGAATGATCCGATGTCAGTCACAAAAGCTCAAAAAATACATAAATAAAAGAGGAAATTAGTCTGAAAATCCTAGAATAAAAAGAAACAAAACAGAAAAATGCGTTAGTCAATAGGTGTTCTCCCTCAGACTTACTTTACACCGTGCCGGTGTAAAAATAAACCAAAAGGAAGACATATAAACACGCATAAGAAATAAAAGTGAACAAAAGAAATAGTTTAATATGTAATAAAAATAAAGTGCAATAAAAATAGGAGGTAGCTAAGAAGCTACTCAGGGTTCTCGTTGTAGCGTGTGCCTGGTGGTCTGCGGCGGCGAGAAAGATGGTGATCCACTGTCTGATCATCCTCGTCAATGTCAGACCAATGTCCAGCAACATCCAGTAGGTGCGGTAGCATGCTCGTCACAATCTGCATCAGGTGCACTCATACAAAGGGCCCATGGGATCCTCCTCAAAGCGTTCCAGATTGTCCGTTGAATCGACCTTTTTCTCCTCTCGTTCTCAACCTGCCACTCTCTGAACTGCCGATCCGTAAAGTCCGGTGAGTAGTGAGGGAATCCGAGTTCCTCCTCAGGAAACTCGGGAAGCAGAAAGCTAGAAGTTGGAGTGGCTGATTTTGGAGGTACAAACTGAGTAGAGGGGGAAGCTCCAGGTATCGTAGATCGAGCTCGCGGAGCAGTCTCCTTCTCCTTCAGCTTACCGGAGATCTCGGGATGCGACAAGTCATGTCTGAACTCCATGTTCTCTCTGTAACTTACTGAAGTGAGGCGGGGAGCTGAGAGGGTGACGTACATCACCTGGGGTGTATTATCAAAAATTGTCCACTACTTCTTCTCCAGAAAGTACCCAAATCGCGCCAGAGCAGCCGTATCGATTAACTCGATCCTCTGAACAACTTCTGTCTTCTCGAGGTCTAACCCATGGTGCATGAAGATCGGTGACAGGAGCTACCGATTGGCTCAACTAAACCCTTCCTCGGGTCGCCCCTCTATCTGCAAAACAAGTGATATTAAGTTCAGGATAATGCTAAGGAAATAGAAAATCGAAAGATCCGATGTCAGTCACAAAAGCTCAAAAAATACATAAATAAAAGAGGAAATTAGTCTGAAAATCCTAGAATAAAAAGAAACAAAACAGAAAAATGCGTTAGTCAATAGGTGTTCTCCCTCAAACTTACTTTACACCGTGCCGGTGTAAAAATAAACCAAAAGGAAGACATATAAACACGCATAAGAAATAAAAGTGAACAAAAGAAATATTTTAATATGTAATAAAAATAAAGTGCAATAAAAATAGGAGGTAGCTAAGAAGCTACTCAGGGCTCTCGTTGTAGCGTGCGCCTGGTGCTCTGCGGTGGCGAGAAAGACGGTGATCCACTGTCTGATCATCCTCGTCAATGTCAGACCAATGTCCAGCAACATCCAGTAGGTGCGGTAGCATGCTCGTCACAATCTGCATCAGGTGCACTCATACAAAGGGCCCCTGGGATCCTCCTTAAAGCGTTCCAGATTGTCCGTTGAATCGACCTTTTTCTCCTCTCGTTCTGAACCTGCCACTCTCTGAACTGCCGATCCGTGAAGTCCGGCGAGTAGTGAGGCAATCAGAGTTCCTCAGGAAACTCGGGAAGCAGAAAGCTAGAAGTTGGAGTGGCTGATTTTGGAGGTACAAACTGAGTAGAGGGGGAAGCTCCAGGTATCGTAGATCGAGCTCGCGGAGCAGTCTCCTTCTCCTTCAGCTTACCGGAGATCTCGGGATGCGACAAGTCATGTCTGAACTCCATGTTCTCTCTGTAACTTACTGAAGTGAGGCGGGGAGCTGAGAGGGTGACGTACATCACCTGGGGTGTATTATCAAAAATTGTCCACTACTTCTTCTCCAGAAAGTACCCAAATCGCGCCAGAGCAGCCGTATCGATTAACTCGATCCTCTGAACATCTTCTGTCTTCTCGAGGTCTAACCCATGGTGCATGAAGATCGGTGACAGGAGCTACCGATTGGCTCAACTAAACCCTTCCTCGGGTCGCCCCTCTATCTGCAAAACAAGTGATATTAAGTTCAGGATAATGCTAAGGAAATAGAAAATCGAAAGATCCGATGTCAGTCACAAAAGCTCAAAAAATACATAAATAAAAGAGGAAATTAGTCTGAAAATCCTAGAATAAAAAGAAACAAAACAGAAAAATGCATTAGTCAATAGGTGTTCTCCCTCAGACTTACTTTACACCGTGCCGGTGTAAAAATAAACCAAAAGGAAGACATATAAACACGCATAAGAAATAAAAGTGAACAAAAGAAATATTTTAATATGTAATAAAAATAAAGTGCAATAAAAATAGGAGGTAGCTAAGAAGCTACTCAGGGCTCTCGTTGTAGCGTGCGCCTGGTGCTCTGCGGTGGCGAGAAAGACGGTGATCCACTGTCTGATCATCCTCGTCAATGTCAGACCAATGTCCAGCAACATCCAGTAGGTGCGGTAGCATGCTCGTCACAATCTGCATCAGGTGCACTCATACAAAGGGCCCCTGGGATCCTCCTTAAAGCGTTCCAGATTGTCCGTTGAATCGACCTTTTTCTCCTCTCGTTCTGAACCTGCCACTCTCTGAACTGCCGATCCGTGAAGTCCGGCGAGTAGTGAGGCAATCAGAGTTCCTCAGGAAACTCGGGAAGCAGAAAGCTAGAAGTTGGAGTGGCTGATTTTGGAGGTACAAACTGAGTAGAGGGGGAAGCTCCAGGTATCGTAGATCGAGCTCGCGGAGCAGTCTCCTTCTCCTTCAGCTTACCGGAGATCTCGGGATGCGACAAGTCATGTCTGAACTCCACGTTCTCTCTGTAACTTACTGAAGTGAGGTGGGAATCTGAGACGGTGACGTACATCACCTGGGGTGTATAATCAAAAATTGTCCACTGCTTCTTCTCCAGAAAGTACCCAAATCGCGCCAGGGCAGCCGTATCGATTAACTCGATCCTCTGAACATCTTCTGTCTTCTCGAGGTCTAACCCATGGTGCATGAAGATCGGTGACAGGAACTACTGATTGGCTCAACTAAACCCTTCCTCGGGTCGCCCCTCTATCTGCAAAACAAGTGATATTAAGTTCAGGATAATGCTAAGGAAATAGAAAATCGAAAGATCCGATGTCAGTCACAAAAGCTCAAAAAATACATAAATAAAAGAGGAAATTAGTCTGAAAATCCTAGAATAAAAAGAAACAAAACAGAAAAATGCGTTAGTCAATAGGTGTTCTCCCTCAGACTTACTTTACACCGTGCCGGTGTAAAAATAAACCAAAAGGAAGACATATAAACACGCATAAGAAATAAAAGTGAACAAAAGAAATATTTTAATATGTAATAAAAATAAAGTGCAATAAAAATAGGAGGTAGCTAAGAAGCTACTCAGGGCTCTCGTTGTAGCGTGCGCCTGGTGCTCTGCGGTGGCGAGAAAGACGGTGATCCACTGTCTGATCATCCTCGTCAATGTCAGACCAATGTCCAGCAACATCCAGTAGGTGCGGTAGCATGCTCGTCACAATCTGCATCAGGTGCACTCATACAAAGGGCCCCTGGGATCCTCCTTAAAGCGTTCCAGATTGTCCGTTGAATCGACCTTTTTCTCCTCTCGTTCTGAACCTGCCACTCTCTGAACTGCCGATCCGTGAAGTCCGGCGAGTAGTGAGGCAATCAGAGTTCCTCAGGAAACTCGGGAAGCAGAAAGCTAGAAGTTGGAGTGGCTGATTTTGGAGGTACAAACTGAGTAGAGGGGGAAGCTCCAGGTATCGTAGATCGAGCTCGCGGAGCAGTCTCCTTCTCCTTCAGCTTACCGGAGATCTCGGGATGCGACAAGTCATGTCTGAACTCCACGTTCTCTCTGTAACTTACTGAAGTGAGGTGGGAATCTGAGACGGTGACGTACATCACCTGGGGTGTATAATCAAAAATTGTCCACTGCTTCTTCTCCAGAAAGTACCCAAATCGCGCCAGGGCAGCCGTATCGATTAACTCGATCCTCTGAACATCTTCTGTCTTCTCGAGGTCTAACCCATGGTGCATGAAGATCGGTGACAGGAACTACCGATTTGCTCAACTAAACCCTTCCTCGGGTCGCCCCTCTATCTGCAAAACAAGTGATATTAAGTTCAGGATAATGCTAAGGAAATAGAAAATCGAATGATCCGATGTCAGTCACAAAAGCTCAAAAAATACATAAATAAAAAAGGAAATTAGTTTGAAAATCCTAGAATAAAAAGAAACAAAACAGAAAAATGCGTTAGTCAATAGGTGTTCTCCCTCAGACTTACTTTACACCATGCCGGTGTAAAAATAAACCAAAAGGAAGACATATAAACACGCATAAGAAATAAAAGTGAACAAAAGAAATATTTTAATATGTAATAAAAATAAAGTGCAATAAAAATAGGAGGTAGCTAAGAAGCTACTCAGGGCTCTCGTTGTAGCGTGCGCCTGGTGCTCTGCGGTGGCGAGAAAGACGGTGATCCACTGTCTGATCATCCTCGTCAATGTCAGACCAATGTCCAGCAACATCCAGTAGGTGCGGTAGCATGCTCGTCACAATCTGCATCAGGTGCACTCATACAAAGGGCCCCTGGGATCCTCCTTAAAGCGTTCCAGATTGTCCGTTGAATCGACCTTTTTCTCCTCTCGTTCTGAACCTGCCACTCTCTGAACTGCCGATCCGTGAAGTCCGGCGAGTAGTGAGGCAATCAGAGTTCCTCAGGAAACTCGGGAAGCAGAAAGCTAGAAGTTGGAGTGGCTGATTTTGGAGGTACAAACTGAGTAGAGGGGGAAGCTCCAGGTATCGTAGATCGAGCTCGCGGAGCAGTCTCCTTCTCCTTCAGCTTACCGGAGATCTCGGTATGCGACAAGTCATGTCTGAACTCCACGTTCTCTCTGTAACTTACTGAAGTGAGGTGGGGATCTGAGACGGTGACGTACATCACCTGGGGTGTATTATCAAAAATTGTCCACTGCTTCTTCTCCAGAAAGTACCCGAATCGCGCCAGGGCAGCCGTATCGATTAACTCGTTCCTCTGAACATCCTCTGTCTTCTCGAGGTCTAACCCATGGTGCATGAAGATCGGTGACAGGAACTACCGATTGGCTCAACTACACCCTTCCTCGGGTCGCCCCTCTATCTGCAAAACAAGTGATATTAAGTTCAGGATAATGCTAAGGAAACAGAAAATCGAATGATCCGATGTCAGTCACAAAAGCTCAAAAAATACATAAATAAAAGAGGAAATTAGGCTGAAAATCCTAGAATAAAAAGAAACAAAACAGAAAAATGCGTTAGTCAATAGGTGTTCTCCCTCAGACTTACTTTACACCGTGTCGGTGTAAAAAGAAACCAAAAGGAAGACATATAAACACGCATAAGAAATAAAAGTGAACAAAAGAAATAGTTTAATATGTAATAAAATTAAAGTGCAATAAAAATAGGAGGTAGCTAAGAAGCTACTCAGGGCTCTCATTGTAGCGTGTGCCTAGTGCAATTTGGCGGCGAGAAAGACGGTGATCCACTGATCCTCGTCAATGTCAGACCAATGTCCAGCAACATCCAGTAGGTGCGGTAGCATGCTTGGCACAATCTGCATCAGGTGCACTCATACAAAGGGCCCCTGGGATCCTCCTCAAAGCGTTCCAGATTGTTCGTTGAATCGACCTTTTTCTCCTCTCGTTTTCAACCTGCCACTCTCTGAACTGCCGATCCGTAAAGTCCGGTGAGTAGTGAGGGAATCCGAGTTCCTCCTCAGGAAACTCGGGAAGCAGAAAGCTAGAAGTTGGAGTGGCTGATTTTGGAGGTACAAACTGAGTAGAGGGGGAAGCTCCAGGTATCGTAGATCGAGCTCGCGGAGCAGTCTCCTTCTCCTTGAGCTTACCAAAGATCTCGGGATGCGAAAAGTCATGTCTGAACTCCACGTTCTCTTTGTAACTTACTGAAGTGAGGTGGGGAGTTGAGAGGGTGACGTACATCACCTGGGGTGTATTATCAAAAATTGTCCACTGCTTCTTCGCCAGAAAGTACCCAAATCGCGCCAGGGCAGCCGTATCGATTAACTCGATCCTCTGAACATCTTCTGTCTTCTCGAGGTCTAACCCATGGTGCATGAAGATCGGTGACAGGAACTACCGATTGGCTCAACTAAACCCTTCCTCGGGTCGCCCCTCTATCTGCAAAACAAGTGATATTAAGTTCAGGATAATGCTAAGGAAATAGAAAATCGAATGATCCGATGTCAGTCACAAAAGCTCAAAAAATACATAAATAAAAGAGGATATTAGTCTGAAAATCCTAGAATAAAAATAAACAAAACAGAAAAATGCGTTAGTCAATAGGTGTTCTCCCTCAGACTTACTTTACACCGTGCCGGTGTAAAAATAAACCAAAAGGAAGACATATAAACACGCATAAGAAATAAAAGTGAACAAAAGAAATATTTTAATATGTAATAAAAATAAAGTGCAATAAAAATAGGAGGTAGCTAAGAAGCTACTCAGGGCTCTCGTTGTAGCGTGCGCCTGGTGCTCTGCGGTGGCGAGAAAGACGGTGATCCACTGTCTGATCATCCTCGTCAATGTCAGACCAATGTCCAGCAACATCCAGTAGGTGCGGTAGCATGCTCGTCACAATCTGCATCAGGTGCACTCATACAAAGGGCCCCTGGGATCCTCCTTAAAGCGTTCCAGATTGTCCGTTGAATCGACCTTTTTCTCCTCTCGTTCTGAACCTGCCACTCTCTGAACTGCCGATCCGTGAAGTCCGGCGAGTAGTGAGGCAATCAGAGTTCCTCAGGAAACTCGGGAAGCAGAAAGCTAGAAGTTGGAGTGGCTGATTTTGGAGGTACAAACTGAGTAGAGGGGGGAAGCTCCAGGTATCGTAGATCGAGCTCGCGGAGCAGTCTCCTTCTCCTTCAGCTTACCGGAGATCTCGGGATGCGACAAGTCATGTCTGAACTCCACGTTCTCTTTGTAACTTACTGAAGTGAGGTGGGGAGCTGAGAGGGTGACGTACATCACCTGGGGTGTATTATCAAAAATTGTCCACTGCTTCTTCGCCAGAAAGTACCCAAATCGCGCCAGGGCAGCCGTATCGATTAACTCGATCCTCTGAACATCTTCTGTCTTCTCGAGGTCTAACCCATGGTGCATGAAGATCGGTGACAGGAACTACCGATTGGCTCAACTAAACCCTTCCTCGGGTCGCCCCTCTATCTGCAAAACAAGTGATATTAAGTTCAGGATAATGCTAAGGAAATAGAAAATCGAAAGATCCGATGTCAGTCACAAAAGCTCAAAAAATACATAAATAAAAGAGGAAATTAGTCTGAAAATCCTAGAATAAAAAGAAACAAAACAGAAAAATGCGTTAGTCAATAGGTGTTCTCCCTCAGACTTACTTTACACCGTGCCGGTGTAAAAATAAACCAAAAGGAAGACATATAAACACGCATAAGAAATAAAAGTGAACAAAAGAAATATTTTAATATGTAATAAAAATAAAGTGCAATAAAAATAGGAGGTAGCTAAGAAGCTACTCAGGGCTCTCGTTGTAGCGTGCGCCTGGTGCTCTGCGGTGGCGAGAAAGACGGTGATCCACTGTCTGATCATCCTCGTCAATGTCAGACCAATGTCCAGCAACATCCAGTAGGTGCGGGTAGCATGCTCGTCACAATCTGCATCAGGTGCACTCATACAAAGGGCCCCTGGGATCCTCCTTAAAGCGTTCCAGATTGTCCGTTGAATCGACCTTTTTCTCCTCTCGTTCTGAACCTGCCACTCTCTGAACTGCCGATCCGTGAAGTCCGGCGAGTAGTGAGGCAATCCGAGTTCCTCCTCAGGAAACTCGGGAAGCAGAAAGCTAGAAGTTGGAGTGGCTGATTTTGGAGGTACAAACTGAGTAGAGGGGGAAGCTCCAGGTATCGTAGATCGAGCTCGCGGAGCAGTCTCCTTCTCCTTCAGCTTACCGGAGATCTCGGGATGCGACAAGTCATGTCTGAACTCCACGTTCTCTTTGTAACTTACTGAAGTGAGGTGGGGAGCTGAGAGGGTGACGTACATCACCTGGGGTGTATTATCAAAAATTGTCCACTGCTTCTTCGCCAGAAAGTACCCAAATCGCGCCAGGGCAGCCGTATCGATTAACTCGATCCTCTGAACATCTTCTGTCTTCTCGAGGTCTAACCCATGGTGCATGAAGATCGGTGACAGGAACTACCGATTGGCTCAACTAAACCCTTCCTCGGGTCGCCCCTCTATCTGCAAAACAAGTGATATTAAGTTCAGGATAATGCTAAGGAAATAGAAAATCGAAAGATCCGATGTCAGTCACAAAAGCTCAAAAAATACATAAATAAAAGAGGATATTAGTCTGAAAATCCTAGAATAAAAAGAAACAAAACAGAAAAATGCGTTAGTCAATAGGTGTTCTCCCTCAGACTTACTTTACACCGTGCCGGTGTAAAAATAAACCAAAAGGAAGACATATAAACACGCATAAGAAATAAAAGTGAACAAAAGAAATATTTTAATATGTAATAAAAATAAAGTGCAATAAAAATAGGAGGTAGCTAAGAAGCTACTCAGGGCTCTCGTTGTAGCGTGCGCCTGGTGCTCTGCGGGTGGCGAGAAAGACGGTGATCCACTGTCTGATCATCCTCGTCAATGTCAGACCAATGTCCAGCAACATCCAGTAGGTGCGGGTAGCATGCTCATCACAATCTGCATCAGGTGCACTCATACAAAGGGCCCCTGGGATCCTCCTCAAAGCGTTCCAGGTTGTCCGTTGAATCGACCTTTTTCTCCTCTCGTTCTCAACCTACCACTCTCTGAACTGCCGATCCGTAAAGTCCGGTGAGTAGTGAGGGAATCCGAGTTCCTCCTCAGGAAACTCGGGAAGCAGAAAGCTAGAAGTTGGAGTGGCTGATTTTGGAGGTACAAACTGAGTAGAGGGGGAAGCTCCAGGTATCGTAGATCGAGCTCGCGGAGCAGTCTCCTTCTCCTTGAGCTTACCGGAGATCTCGGGATGCGACAAGTCATGTCTGAACTCCACGTTCTCTTTGTAACTTACTGAAGTGAGGTGGGGAGCTGAGAGGGTGACGTACATCACCTGGGGTGTATTATCAAAAATTGTCCACTGCTTCTTCGCCAGAAAGTACCCAAATCGCGCCAGGGCAGCCGTATCGATTAACTCGATCCTCTGAACATCTTCTGTCTTCTCGAGGTCTAACCCATGGTGCATGAAGATCGGTGACAGGAACTACCGATTGGCTCAACTAAACCCTTCCTCGGGTCGCCCCTCTATCTGCAAAACA